>WYDI02003429.1:0-36616 GCA_009867235.2 Psittacus erithacus
TCTTTTTTTCCCCCATCCCAGCCCTCCCTCCCCCCCCCCGCACCCATCCCACTCTCCCCCTCCTCTTGTTCTTTTTTCAACTTCTTTTCTGCCAACAAAACCACTTTTTCTGGGGGCTGGGCTCCGTTGCAGGCGGGCGGCGGTGAGGGCGGCGGGGGGAGGCTGCGGGGTAGCTGCAGTGCTCAGCTCCCCCCCATGCTCTTCTTCCAGTACTTGTTTCCCTGATTTCCCTTCATTCTGTACGCTGTTCCCCCCCGTCCCCCTCCGTTTTCCCTCCAGCCTGATGGTATTTTGGCAAAAGCTTGTACAAGAGCAGCCCCTCTTGCTGGCAGCTCGCTCTGCCACTCGCCCCGGGCTCTTTTGCGCTGCCGAATGAAAGCCATCATCCATTAAAAAATACTTTAAAAATATCAAATTAGAAGAAAAAGGCTCCTTCTGCTTCTGCAGCCGGTGGTGCTGCGGGCAATACCCACAGCCCGGGCGAGCCAGGGGGGGGGGGGGGGGGGGGATAGAGGGGAGGGGGAGGGGGGGGGGAGGGGGGAGGGGCCGGGCAGGGCCGAGCTGGGGGGGGGGGGGTGGTGGCAGGACTCGGGGCTGTTGTCACCCTCCAAACAAAAGGGCTATTATGAAGCCCATAGATCAGAGGCCGTAAAAGCTTTCGCAAGACACGGGTCCGTCCCCTCCCCGAGGTTAGAGCAGCAGCGTTAATCTGCTATTCCGTGTTTACAGAACCAGCTCATCCGTGGGGCTGGTGGAAGGCAGCCAGCTCGCAAGAGAACGCTCTTTATTAAAAAATACGGAGTTGTGTTGCTTTTAGCAGCGATGCCGGAGCGTGTCCCGCATTTCTGGGGGAGGGCAACCCCCCTTGCCCAGGGGTGTCCCAGTCCCAGCCCCGTACTCCTCGGGGGGCAACAGGAGAAGGGCAAGGAGGGGGTCTCCAGCCGCTTTCAGCAGCATCTGGATGAGCCCCACCTCGGAGAAGATCCCTCGCGGGGCTTCGGTGGGTTACTTTCGCCCAAGGAAAGTAATTTCCCTCCCCGGGATGCTGCTCCGCTCCCGTAGCTTGTTTATTCATGTATTTGTTGGGTTTGCGTAAGGAGGGGGGAGCCCTTCGGTCCAGGTCAGCAGGCAGAGACCGGCATTTCGAAAAGGGAAGGGGAAACAGCGGGCGAACTGGGGAGGAACGGGTGAAATAGGGAAAACTTCAGGAAACCAGAAGCGATAGCTGTGAAAAACAAACCAAACCCAAACCCAAACCTCCCCTCGCTACTCTCATCCTTGCGCGAAACGCACTTAGAAGAAACACCAGCAAGGAGCTCGCTCCTTTCTCCCTGCTGCTTGTCGCAGCCCTTGAGAAGGGAAAATAACTCCGCGGATAATTGCGCGGGTGCGCCTGGCAGCTCGTTTTGGAGACAGATGGGCTGATGTCGGTATTTCTGAGGGCAGTCAGCCCTAGGGAAGCGAAGAAGAGAGTCGGGGGGGGTACACTGTTCTGCAACCCCCTCCCCTGCCCTGCGCTTGGCCGTACCCAAACTGTGCGGCAGGAGATGCTAGGGGTCCGCGGCCGCGTAACTGGCCCCGGGCGATGAGTTTCCTTGGGGTAAAAGAACAGGAATGAGAGGGTATTGCGGAAGGGAGCGCTGCTTGCGCTGCGCGCCGCCAGCCGGCCCCGCTCCCCTCCCTGCCAAAGCTTACGACCCGCTCGAAGTTGTTGCATTTCCTCGATTGATTGTTTAGTTAGAGATTTTGCCAACTTCCTGACGGTTCGTTTTCTGATTCTGCAAAAAAAAGAGAACCGCATTTTCTTTTTGACTTAAGAGGCAGAGGGAGAGAGAGAAGCGGAGGCTGGGGGCTGGTGGACTCTTCGAGCTGTATGTACTGGATCTTTTCTCTTCCTTCTCTCCGTCCCCAAAACCCTCCTCCTCTTCCTCTTCTTCCCCTCCGAGCCCGTGATTTGCACCATCCCCTTCCTCGCTCCCAGCTTTCTGCCTAGGAAAAAGACGCCGGCTCCTGGGACCGAGCCTGGGCAGGGTGAAGCGGCAGCGCTTGCTCTGCAGAGTGGGGCTCTCCCGGCCTGGAGCCTTTCCATTTTCGTCCTTCGCCTTAAATTGCCTTTTTTAAAGAGAAAAAAAAAAAGCAAAAAAGCTAAAAAGCCTCCCCAAAACAACGAACTTTTTTTCTTTTTTCCCCTTTTCTTGTCTTTTATTTCCCATTTGGCGTCCTGTCCCTGCAGTTCTTGCTGCTACAACAAGGGATCCAACTGCAGAAAGAAAAGCAAACAAGGAAATCTGTTCCATTCACTTTTATTTGCCTCGGGTTTTCTCTTGTTTGGCTCGTTTGAGTTAATTTTGCTACTATTTCGATTTTTTTTTCTTTTTTATTTCTTTTGAAAGCAGCAAAGTTACCCTTGCACCGCTGTTGGGTTTTTTTTTCAGCTCCACTGTCTCTAACAGCTTGATCTAATCCTGCTGCTTTTAAAACTGTACTTTATAGCTGATTTTCATGCCTAACCTTAACATACTAAAATATGCTTGAGATAGCGGTGTGTGGGGTGCAAAACTTTGCAATGCACAGAACGCATTCTATTAAAAATTATAGAAATTTTTCCCCAAAAAAGCCTTTCTTTAAACTCCTTTTTTTTTCTTGTGGCTTGATGTTTATCATTCAAATTAGCACGGACTTCAGGCTGGCTGCAGCAGGTCAAGAGCTGAAGAAGCTCAGGGCCCTGTCCCAAACCTCCTGAAATCAGTGGGAGTTTTGGATCAGGCCCTACAGAAATAAATTAGGGGAAAATCCTGGGTACAGCATAAAGGAAAATACAGACAAGTCAGAGAGAACGGTGCTTTGTTCAGCTGCAGTGAGGAAAGGGGAAAGCAAAATCCAAACTGTTTTCTAATAGTCTTACATCCAAAGGTATTTAACTAGGGTGGAAATCTTAAATCATCTTCAAATTAGGGCCTGGTTTGGGAGTCATTCCCAAAAGTCAGTCCAACTTCATTTGCTGCAGCAGTGAAAACACAACATAATTCACCCCTGTATATGTATATGCATGTATGGGTAACCATGCATATGTTGGTGATGCGCGCCTGCCAATGGATAAGTACATAAAAGCATTCCTAGGGAGGTGCATGCGCACATCATTGTAATGCTGCAGAAAGCAGATACAATGTGCAAAGACCATCTTAAGACAAAGGCATATTTATCCTCTGTTTCTGCCCCCCTCAGTTCTTGTGTGTGCACGTTTGGCTGCAAAAGAACATGTGTGAGCAGCCGTGTACACGTGTGCCCGTGCATGTAGGGATGCGTGAGATGGAGCATGGAGAGGAGAGCGATGCGGAAGATGAAAGCATGACATGACCATGCGTCAGAGAGCAGGGATTAGTGCACTCGTGTATTTTCATTAGTGCATCCGAGTGTATCATCGCTTTGCAACCAGGTCACATCTACAAGGTTTTTGCCTATTAGGAATGGGGGATTTCTATGAAGATAACAAATTTAAGCTGTGCACTCCATAAACCAAGACTTGTACTTTAGGGGCCACGTGTGTCTGCCCATGAGACAGGGATGGGTTGAGACAATGCTACTCATTTCAAGTGCTGACACCTAGAAAGACAATCAAAATATCCGTACAGCCTTTGTTACAGCATTATGTTATTCTTCCACTGAAACTATTGCTTTGTAAAGCTTTTTTCAAAGCTGTTAAAGCAAAGCAAAGGTTATTATCAAGGAAAATGCCTGCTCTGGTTGTGCGAGGTGCTGGCTCCCCATTAGGTGGCATTGCTAGTTTGGCCGTACAGGGAGAAGCGGCTTCATGTACTGGTCAACTACTGCTGCAGGGACATGTATTTGCATTGCAATTGAAAGTGTATTTATCTTTTCAGCACTTGTTATATACTTATAGTACAATTTGCTTCATCAACACACGGCTTAATAACTTTATCGGGTGAGTTTCTGCATCAAGAATGAAAATCAGTGCTTTCTTGCCCTGAACTGTGCACATCATACCTGCTCTTTATGCAATTAGAGGCATGATAAAAATAATTGGTTACTATAGAACACTTAAAAAACATAACAAACATAACGTATAATAGATTAAACACGACCTTTTCCTGTTTTCTAAAGGTTCAAACACCTGATAATTCAGCCCTTATCTGTTGGGATAGCTGCGCATGTTGGCAAATGAATTTTACACACTTACAAACTGTGGATATGTTCTGCGCTGTGTAAAGGCATGATGACAATACGAAATAAACACTTTTAAAATATATATAGCTCAAATTGGATTGGATCTGAGAGATTATAGATGACATTTTAAAAATTATTTAAAATACTGAAAATAAAGAATTAATATAAATCAATGAAGAAAAATATTGTTTCTTCTCACAGTAACACTCTGTCCGTGGGAGTTGTGCTTTTACATCTCATGCCAATTTTCTTTTTTCTCAATTTGAAAAATCCTGTAATTGTTAAAAAAACCCAACCCTCTATTTTGTTTGCAAAGATAGGGATCATTTTAATCATAAAACAATTAGTCTAATTAAATTTACACTGGCAAAATCTCATTACCTAAATTAGAGCCAGTCTCTTATTTACAATGAGGTTAGCAAGAGCAGAATCAATCTCAAACTGTTTGCTAGTGTTTGTTCTGTTTTGTTTTGTTTTCCCCTGACTTCTCGCTGTCATTTAATTTAAAGGGCAGACTTCACATTTGTATTCATTTGGGAAAAATGCTCTAAAGAATTAAATCTGTATTTTCATCCATATTTAAAGAAAGAGTTCACTTGAATGGCCTCAAAACATTCACAAAGAATAAACTGTGTATTTGTCAAAGTTATGACCGGTAAGCTGTCAGAAATGTTAGCTTGATGAAATATCTATAAAAAATTATGTCTATCTTATGATGAAATATTTTCACATACTGATGGCTAAATAGATTTTAAATCATTTGTTTTGTTTTATCTAGAAAAAGATTAATTTTATTTTAGGCTATGAAATTTTCTTACAGCACATTTTTTCCCACTTTTGTCTTCTTTACTGTACCTTTCTTTCTCTGGTTTAATTAGCTGGTTTAGTCTGGTTTGTTGGACTTCTTTTAATAACCCAACTGCTTTCCTGTGCTCTCACGGGAGTGAATATTCAGGCGATTTTGACAACTGAAGTTTTCAAAGCCTTTTTTTCCTTCCTTTTTATTTTTTTCTTAAATGTAGTGATCACATATCAGCAATTCTACTTGAATATGAGGGTAAATGACAATTAATAAGATTTTCATTCATTCGTTTAGATTTCTAGACTCCTGCAATAATAAATTAGGAGTTCATGTCCCAGAAACATTTTAAAGCGCAAGTTTTAAATACTTTTACCATAACATCTGCAAAAGCCCAAAAGAGTAAATTAATACCAACACCTACATCAGTATACCTGAAGAAAAGTGACTTTAACTCTTGGGAGCCCAATGGAAAATTCCTAATCCAATTCTGCACTATTTAAGCATATTGATGACCAAAATTAGTTTGTTTAAAAGTTATTTTTGCCCCTTGCAGTGTCAGAGGAGACCATAAAATTATGTGGCTCATTCCATCAGTTCATGTTGTGTTATCTAAAGTTGCAGAAATGCAAACAAGTTTTGCCCACTTGTATTAGTTTGCAGCTAAAAGCAGGAGAGCTGAAGCCAGTGAACAAAGAGAAAGCTCAAAGAGAGCAACACAGGCGAAGGGTGATTTCCAAAAGGAGCATTTAAAGCCCTTATAGTGGTTAATTCTGCAACCCTGAGCTTACTAGCATCTTTTGCACAAAGGTACACGCACATTGCATTCCTATTTCAAGCTTGGCGTATCTTTTCCTTTCATTATCTTCCCTTCTTATTAAAGCGTGTTCATTAGGGGTTGGTGTTTGTTTTTTCCCGAAGTAACCTCTGTCATTCACTACTAGTATGTTAGCAAACTGGGTTTTTTGTCCCATGCTCAGCGCAGCAATAATGATATCATCACTCTGAGCTGAAACAAAGCAGTACTTCATGTTGTGGGGCAGAGGGATATGATAATCAGGAAGAAATCAGAGACCAGATCTTAAACTAGGAGAAATCGGTGAATTTCCATGAAAAATCAATGAGAAGCTGGAGTGATTTTTTTTTTTCCCCAGGTGGAAGAAAACTGATATCAAAGTCAACAACCTCAGAGCTTACCCTGCTCTGTGGAAATTTCAACATATATTACCTGCTTTTGACCTCTATCAGAGCGGCAGGATAAGCAGTGAGCAAACGCAGGGGGAACGTCACAACACCCAAACACAATTTCTCCTTCATAGAAGAAAATCAGATGGAAGAAACTTAAATATATTTTCTCTATGACAGCTTGCAGCTAGAATAATCTCTTGTCAAAAAAACACATGCACAAACGATCAAAGTGGTGATAGGAATTAAAGCATTTCCATGACTTTTTCTAGCACAGCAAGGCCCAGGGTTTTCCTGCAGCTGAAACTCCTGGAAAGTTCAGCAGAACAAACAAACAAACAAAAAGGGGATGTGTAAACTCTCAGGGGTCAGGTTACTCTGCTTGCCTATTCATCATCCACTGCCGTCTCCTCTAGTAATTTTTAACTACATTTTAGGGTATTTGCATGCTGCAAATTGTTTGGTGAGACTCCTTTTCAGGACAGAATAGAATACAAGCAGTGTTTAGGGGAGTAAAAGATCGTGGGATGAGGCTTGACAGATTCAAATTGTGGTCTTGAGTAGTGAGGCAAGTCTAAATAAATGCTTAAAAACTCCAGGAAAAGTTTTGCACAGTCCATCTAGTTAAAATAGTATTAATTATAATAATAACTAAATCAAAATGGGGGGGCCAAACTGCTACAAGAAACCCTAATGAAAATTACATTGTAGTAATGAATATACAGGCCAGTTTTTAAGACCACGAAGACACAACTTTGTATTCTTGCCTTAATAGCATGCCGGGAGAAATAGATGCCCTTGCATAATCCTATAAAAATACATATGGTTCTGGCTTTATTTAGGCTCTTGGTGGATCAGGGCTTTAGGGTGGCTGCCTTTCCAATCACTACTGGCTCTTTTGAGGCCTTTTCTTGTCTTATTCATGGTCTTTTAAAAGAGAGATAGAACTGCAGACTGGCCATGATGCTAACTTGATGTGCTTGCATCAGCCTTCCCACCCGCCTCAGGAGGTGTTTCAATACGCACGCCTCTGAAGCTGAAATCCCATCACAGGCAAAGTTCCAGGCTCTATTATGGGGCAGGGGGTGAGGTATTAGCTGATGAATGAAAGCAAGGAAAGTATTTTTGCCCATGATTAAAAAAAAATAAATGGTTTTTAAAAGAACATTTTATATTTATTCAGTTTTGAGTTTGGCTGAGGTTTGTTATGAAAATAGTGCCGTAATTTTTTAAGAAACATTTTGTGTTTGGATAGATTAACTGTACACGCAGGCACTTTAGCTTTTGATTCCTTTCAATAATATAGTACTATTCATTGCTGGCATAAAAAGCTGTTCTTAATATAAACAGTTTGGGGAATCTTCTATGCCGGGCAGATAAAATCTCTTTGAAATGTGGAGTGGTGAAGAGCAGCTGCCAGAGTACATGATATCCCCTCTGCCCTCAGGTTCCAGGGATGAAGAGGTATCACAAGCAAAAGTACCTCTTCTCCAGGGCCCCACTATAAATGGCCTGTGCAAGAAATACACTTGAGGACAATATTACACAGCTTTTTAATTGCAATAGGTAGTGCTGTGTGGGTTGGGGCATACCAGTGTGCATCCTCCCTCTCCCCCTGTACGTACAGCATCCTGCGACACACAGCAGGACCCTGTCGCATCTTTCCCCCCTGCAGGACCCTTGGCACATCTTTCCCATCCCACTTTGCCTCCTTGGATGCCCTCAGTCTCCTGGTGAACATTTTTGCTTCCCATGAAGTGTAGGAAAAGCCCATCCAAAGTGGCAGTGCTGGGAAGCCAGCAGAAGGGATACTCTCCCTTCCCCCTCTGCACTTGCCTTCAAAATGACTTGTTGCACCCACTGCTTTTAATCTCTGCTCTAGCAGGTTATTTGCAGCTCAGCAATAGTTCCTCTGGTGGCCTGGGAAGCTTATTTATAGCAAATGACCTCCTGTCATTTTGGATCTGTTAAATCAGGGCAAGATTCATATGAATTAAGTTTTCATAGTTCACCGAAAAACTCCATTTGCCTAAGCTGAGGCTGCAACCCCAAGCACCCGTGCCGCTGCTAAGCATCAGACCAGCCCCAGCAGAAGCAAAAAATTTAAAAAGGAGGAAAAATAGCAAAATACTGAGAGGAAAAAATATTTCTTTTAATTTTCTGTGCCAGTAGGTCATTGTGGAGGTCATCCTGGGTCCAACTGGCTGAGTCCAACTCTGTCATGTCACCTGCACCAACTCAGCCCGCAGAGTTCTCATCGCCAGCATAGCTGAACATAAAGCACTGTTACTGGCTCAGATTTTGCTTGTAGTTTCTGCCTCGCAATGCTCTTTTGTAAATCCTGCAGCATTTATGAGCTGTTCCTTTCACTCCTTTGTAAAAGTTGCTGTTTAGGGGTTTTTTTTTCCCCATTTTGAAGTGTTTTTACTTCAGTGCATACATGGATGCACTGCCAGCACAACTGTGAACGCATCCAAAACCTGACTGTTCAATTAAGCAGTTCACTGGGCTCTTTTGACATTTTAATTTCATCTCTTTTTTTTGTGATTTTTTTATTTTAAGAGAATTAGTGGTAACTTTATCTCTGATCAAATTCCACGATTTTGTATAATTCAATTATACCTGTCTAGGTTCTTTTCTTCTTTCTTTGGCTTTATTGAAGTGACACGTAAGATTGTGCATCTGTTTCTGAGAAAATTCAAATCACCCTGGAATTTTCTGTATTGTGCACATCCAATAATATCTTACATTTCTTCAAAACCAGAAAGTTTGTTACATATCCTTATTAAACAACTTACATGATGTTCCATCTTCAGAGATCAGTAATTTGTTACAGCAGCAATGCTAAAGATAATAGAAAAAAATGTTAGGAAGCACTACCTCTTTGCACTAGCCTTCTTTGCCATGTTCCCTGTCAGCCCTCATCACCTTCTCCTCATCTGGGAGACAGAAATAACCTTGGCACTGGGAGAAATGTGTGTTTCTCATACGAGTGAGGGACAGGAAAGCCTTTTCTTGAAACCAAAAACAGTTGGCTTCTGCAAGTCTTAAGGCAGAAAATCTGCTGCGGACGGTATATGTCAGCCCTTCCATCTGCATAATTCTCTGGGGTTAATATCTAACCCAAAGTCCTTCTTTTTAAAACTGTTTTAATCTGAGACCTGCTGCAAAGCTGTGTGCTTTCATGCAGGGTCTGGTCAGTGCAGGACCAGGCTGGGTTTTCCTGGAAGATGAAGGGAGCTGCCTCTACCATGGGACAGGTCCTGAAGTATATTCTCCAAAGCATCTAACCTCAGGAGCTGGTCTCTGCTGGGAAATTGGACTAGGGTTTGCCTGGAACTATCTTTTTTAGGTGATGTGCCCAGCCTTTCACCACCAGCCTCTCCTCCATTGCATACACTACAAAGGCAGCTGCAGCGTGACATTCTTGCATTGCAGCTCTGCCTACACACAGGCTGGTGAAGCCCGTCCTCTTGGAAAATAAGAAGAGGGCCTCTCACTGGAAATAGGACCAAAAATGCATGATCTGTGGCTCAACGTGTCTTTCAGCTCTGTGAAAAACAGCTGTGTCAAATGGAGTATTTTTCATATAGATGCCCTGGGACAGGGGAAAGATAAGTTAATGAGGAGATCCCTAGCCTGGTTATCCAGCTTCTGTATCGGAAGGGATTTTCACCAGTTTTCCTTATGAGACATGTTTTGTCAGCTAGCTGTTGATCTGCGATTCACTTACCCCACAAAACTCATTCTTTCCTTCATATGTGGAAGAGAATAGAGCTCCAAGAGAACAGCAAGGAATATTCCCCCTTTGTATTTCAGTAGCCCTCAGCATCCATATGTGGTGAAGTAACCCGATAATGTGGCTGGTGGCTGTGTCTTGGCATTTAAGGCTATTGCAACCCGGCAGCCCTGTGAAAACTGTGCTCTTGATTTTACATAGCTTTGCTCAGACGGTATCTAAACCAAGGATGAGAATCAGCGCACACAGCCTTGTGTGCTGGGAATGTGGCTTTTGCAGACCTCATGTGCTGTGCAGGTGGATTGATGTGTGGAAAGGTCACACCTACCAACTTCTTAGGCCTCTGGTGTGAAAGATAAAGCCATCTGGTCACCATTTGACAGCTTAAATTGTAATTACACCATTTGGCCTATGAATTGCTGTGAGCCACTGTTTGAAGCTGCTGTGATTCAGCTATTCCAGTGCCTAGATAGGGATCGAGTCATTCCCCAGAAGCTGAGTTCATCTCATTTCATCCCCTTGGCCTGCTTTTTACCTTCCAAAACTTATCTCCGCGGGTCCTTCATTATGATTGTGAACTTGGCAGCAGTTGTTTAGCGTAAATAATCACAGTCACCGATAACCAGGAACACCTGCTGGCCCATTACTCAGAACAGGAGGAGAAGGCAGGCATCTCCAGCAAAATTCCACCACAGCAATATGGAAGTGTTTAAAGGAAGACCTGTGCTGCTCAGGGTAGCAGAGAGCTGAACCTTTAAATTACAGCCATTCCCAGCCTGACGATAAGTAAATAAACAATTCACAGCTGCATGGGCTAAACACAGAAACACATCTATCTCTTCCAGGCGTGATTGCTGAACAAGTAATTAAGTGCGAAATGTGAGCTCTCAATGTCAGTGTGAGATGATAAAGGTCTCCAGTTGCAAATTAACTGAACTCCAGCAAGCCCCCAATATTAACTCTTCAGGACCCCTTGGGTGGCAGTGGGTGGGTTGGCAAGACTTTGGTGTAATTTGCATGCAATTATTCCTGACATTTGCCCCTGGGAATATGGAGGTGTTGTTTTAGCAAATTAAAAAAACAAGGGAAGGAGTTGCTTTTTCTGTCCTCTCTGATCTAGCACAGGGCACCCAGTAAGATGGGAGAGCCCCAGTTCACGGCTCTGTCACACTCCCCCATCACATTCCCCTGAGGCAGTCTTCCTCCTAGTGATAGCAGCGGTGTCACAAAAAACCAAGACACATTAAAGACCATGAGCTCCTCAAGCACTGAGATAAAGAGGAACGCTAAGTCAGATGGGCAGATATCCATCAATGCTTTGAAACAAGTACACCAAATTCACCATTAAAGTAAGGATCCAGTGAATAACCATAAACTGAAACATCACTGCTTGTTAAGTGATTCATTAAACAGCTTGTGGGGATTTTGCATGTGTGTCTGTGTTTTGGTTTGGTTTGACTTTTTCTTCTATTTTTTTCATGAAAGGGAGCTTGCTTCTGATTTTACTTTGCATTGTGTTTGACAATTTATCTTAAAGGTGTCAGCTCCTGCAATCATATGACTATACTCAGTGTTCATTTTCAGATTCGTATCTCTAATCCTTTTCTCCTGCAATGAAAACTTTGACAATGTGCATCTAGAGCCCAGTTTTCAACCCAAAGGAATGGAAACTACAAGACAAATAAAATTTATTCAAAGTAGCTCTTTTTAAGCAATTTTTTTTAAGCCATAGAATGATTTCTTAGTCCTAAATACCAGTTTTGAAACTTCTGGAGCTGGCTGTACCTAATGCGATTTTGTTCATTAGCTGATTCATAAGCTTAGAGGACCAGTTTAATGCTGGGACTGGATTTGACTTGAAGCCCCGACAGTGAAGCAACATGTAACTGTGCTGCTGGAGGGACAGATCTGTAGATCTGGACCTTGGAGTCATGGTTCATGCAGGAGATAATCTTTTATCTACTGGGCTTAGCACAGAAGTGACCCCACGGGCATTCAGCATGATGCATCCCAATCCAAACAGAAAAATCAAGAGGTTATGTTGTTGCACATATAAACCTGTTATGAATATTTTGACTCTTGGACATAGCTTGCTGACCTTGGCTTTTGTGCTGAAAGTCTTTAATCCTTTCATCTAAGATTCCCTCATGTCTCTCTCAGCTTTCCTAACCATCTCCCTAGGTGGGCAGAAATCAGTAGAAGATGTTGAAATGAGGCTCTGGAACAACTGCAGTAGGTAAAAGTGCAAATAATTTAATCTTTTTTTCCTTTTTAATAGGAGTTTAGTGAGTTTATGATGGGAATTATTTCACTCAGCACCTGCCATAGAAGATGGTGTATCGAATGATTCCAGTAGTCCCTTCCAGTCCCATGTGCAGCTTTCCTATGACCAGAGAAGACAAGGAAGCCAGCAGCTCACAAGTCTTGCTGTGGTCTTGGTACCCGAGGTGCACACTGAGCCCACACCTACACAGACAAGGAAACTTCCTAAAACCTTTCCCCTTAAGTGAGTCTGCTTTCCCTGTCTTGGCCTCACTGGCATACCACCCTTTCATTACTCCATCGTGCCTGGGCATCACTTTTCAATCTCAGCCCAGGAAACTCATGCAGACCACTCTGTAATAAATGTTTACAGGGACCAAATGTATCCTTGGGTTCACTGGGGAAGGGAGGGAATCAGAGAGTGATTAAGGGCAGGAACATGGCATTTCAGCTTCTTTCTCACTGAAGCATGCGGTTTGTTTGAGGCTGGGCTCTTTATTATGTATTTCTGCAGATCTAACTCACGGGCTCATTTTCTTTTCCTGTTCTGGAGCAAGCTGCTTATATTTCACAGCTTTACTTGAAGCCACAGCAAAAGCTGTGCTGGAAATGCTGCAGCGTGAGCCTGTATCACAGTTCAGGAAATCAGACACCGAATCCCTTGTGCGCCCTGGCAGCTGGGCACACTTCAGACCAGCCAAGCTGCAGCTGGCAAATCAGGGTGCTCCTGATTCTCAATCACCTTGGAGTACATCGCTTGTAGTGGCTGATCAGGGCATGGGATAACCAAGCTAGGGATCTCTTTATTAACCTTATCTTTCCTCTGTCCCAGAGCATTTATGTAAAAAATACTCCATTTGACACAGCTGCTTTTGACAGAGCTGAAAGCAATGTTGAGGCACAGATTATCCCTTTTTGGTCCTACTTCCACTGAGGGGCCCTTGAGAACTGGGCAGGGAAACAGCAAACTTTCAAAACCCAAGCTGTGAAGAAGCAAGAACACTCCTAAAATGTCCCTTCTAAGAGGGAGCCTCCC
Organism: Psittacus erithacus; assembly: GCA_009867235.2. Classification (NCBI taxonomy): domain Eukaryota; kingdom Metazoa; phylum Chordata; class Aves; order Psittaciformes; family Psittacidae; genus Psittacus; species Psittacus erithacus. Next base: position 13,207 of record WYDI02003429.1, read on the forward strand.
TTTTGGGTTTAAAATGCTGTCTTTGTTACCACCCTCGGTAACCTCTGTAGCAAAGAGCTGAATGTTATTAGAAAAGAGCCAAGTATGGGTGGGAAGAGAAGAAAACAAAAGGAAATGGAAGTGCTGGAAACTGATTTTCCGTTTAAATCTATTCTTTTTTCTTATTATTTTTAATAAGATTTTATAAGTTTATTGCGCTGCTTTCTAGTTTCTTTCAGGGTGTGTTATCTTTTGTGACTAAGTTTCAACTAAAATAAACCTAAGTTACTAATTAAGGATAGAAATGGAAACTCAAAGATTTGCTTCTCATCAATGCCAAGTGACAAATCCTTTAATGCTCTGGGATTTTGCTCTATAGCTCTAGATTTCCCATTGGTATTTAGTAATCTGCTGATTGCGTTTACTTTCATTCTTTAGTCTTCAGAGTTTTCATGTTAAGGCGCTCACTTACAGTAGCTCTGCGTGTTAAGGGCAATGAGTTAAAAGCTATAGAATTTTTTATGAAATTCCAGCTTTGTTTTTTCTATTGAGTTCCCAACTACTGTCTTATATCATACTAATAAGAGTTGTACTCTGGCTGGACAATTGGCAAAGTATTGCAGAGTCCTATGGGAACCATGACATCATTTTCAATTTGCTTATCTGAAGTCCTCAAAAATAGCAGGATGACTGGTAAGCAACTGAATTGCATTTTCTCTCCAATTAACTCACCTCTTCCTGCTATGACGTTATGGGAACTGTGTCAGTGTGCAGCTTACACCCAATGGCTTCTCCCTGTAGGCCTCAGATGCACCTTTCTCCATCACCTCTCAAGGGAATGTAGGTGTTTAGTGATCCATAATTCTGTCTTTCCATTCCCAAAGGCTGAGCAATAGTAATTGTGAAGGAAAGGACACCTCTTCCTTCAATGTATGCCTTTCAAGGATTGCCTGCAGACTTAAAGGCACCAAGGAAATGTTCCAGGCAGTTTTGTGATAGAGTCTCACAACCTACTTGACACTGGGACCGGAAAGAACAGAGGCTGGTGACAAGATTTGGAGAACCTTGGGTACCTCTGGCCATGTTTGGACTGCATAAGCTCAAGAAGACATCTATTTTTTATTTTTCCTCATTCCAGCTAATACTGAAAAAGGTGTTCTGTTTACTGTGAGCTGAAGAAAGGCCTCATGACAGAGCTGATTTAACCTTTGCTGTGGGCTCTTCTTTGCTTGTGGAATTGAGACTGGAAGCAGGAATTTTAGAATTGGAGAGAGACTATGACATTTTCCATTTTACTCATTATCATTGTAAGCATATTGTTTATATACAGAGAATTTTGGAAAAACTGTTAAGAAATCATCAAGTGCTTTTTTAATTTAACCCAAACTTTTAACATTTTCTATAACCATTGTCCATTTCTCCCCCAGAAAAGATAATCTAGGCACTAAGTTTTTAATAAATTTCTAACACTCAACTGAAATATTTTATTTTCCCTACCTAAGGGTCTGTCCATGCTGCCTACTCTTGTTTTGCAATGAGCACCTTTCAAAGAAGGAGGGCAATGCCATTTTTTTGCAATGCCATACATGTCATTTGCCCCCTTATTGCTCTTATACCAAAGAATCATTTATGCACTGAAACTTGTACTTGCATTTTCTCACTTGTAACAAGAGCACACATTTAACTGCCCCCTGTTCAGTCCAGCATCCATGTAAGGATCTCTCCTCATTCCCAGCCAGGATACACTGGTGTACTTTTAAGCATTGGTTCTCAGAATCTGGGTAGTTTAAACCTTTCTAGCAATTTGGATTAACTAGATTTGGAGAAAAGATCTAAAGCTGCATGTTCTGGGTAATTTGGGAAAACAAAATCACTTAGGCAGCTTTCAGTAAAACTCATGCCGTAAGTCCCCAGCCCGTGAAACAGCTGACTTGACAGTACGAGTGTGGACCAAAGGCTTTATAGAGCTCCCTGCAGTAAGGATGACATAACTGCATGAGGAAGACCTGTTTATATCACTGAGATAACCTGTTTCTTTAAAAATAGCAAGGTCAGGGAGGCAATAAAGCTATCAGCATGACAATCAGTGGTGATTGTGTTCCACCAGCCGCAGAGTGGTGGGGACATTCAGCAGGCTGGGGACCAGAGCAGGGGCTACACATTGAGGATGGCCACATTTGAGTAAACAAACTTGTGGCAATACCAGAGTGCTATTGTCTGCTAAACAGCTCTATTCCTGCCAATGATACTTCCAGGTTAGCTCCTCCTAGGCCCATAAAACCCTTCATTTTATACTTTTTACTGTTTTTCTCCTTTTTTTTTCTTCTCAACGCAATGACGGATGAAGTGCCCATAAAACCTCAGGGCACCATGTATGAAATCCCCAAGCCCCGAGCCAGGTGCGGAGCAACTGGTCACCAAACAGGCTTCCCCCTAGTCCAAAATTTGGCTCACATATGCCTATTTTCTGGTCACTGGGGTGCTTCACTTTTTGTTCACTGTGTAAATGAGCGTCTGACCGTGGGAATATTTCATACTGAAGCCCAGGCCAAGAGTGGAAAACCATAGGATCTATTCAGCTAAGCAGCTTCATAAGGCACACACACACTCCAGGTGGGATCAGAGCCCAATATTTTTATTGTGCTAAGAGTATATATTCTCAAAAAGGAAGATGTTGTGTAGGGTTCACATCCTGTTAGAGCACCAGATATGTTTCAGCTATTGCTGTTTCCCTTTGGATAGCATTTCCCTTAGCTGAGTCTCCAGTTTAGCTGCCCCTGGACAACAAGTTATAATGACTTATCTGGGGAGGACTTTTGCACATGAGTGTTTTGGGTCAAACTGTGCAGTATTGATACTGATTATATATGAGCAAAACAGCGTTTAAGAATAAAAAATTTCTTGCCGCACCCAAAGTGAAACATAGACTTGTGCCACTGATACCACATAGCAAAGCTTTGCGTGTTAAATTAGGCAAGACAACAAGTCTTCACCGAATTTTGGGGAAATTTTTGATTTTCAATATATATTTCAGCTTAAAATGTCAGGGTTTGAGTTCAGAGATGAGAAAATCCAAAAAAGGGCATTATCTTCACGTGAGTGAATTCTGGTTGCAGTTAATGCAGATGCCATTGCCTTACACTGCTTTTCCTTCTTTTGGTGATGGCTCAGCATTGCATTCAGAATACCTCAAGGCAGTTCTAATCTAAAATTTCTGAAAATTGCACCCATCCTCTCCCATCCTGACCAAAATCAAGTGGATGAAATAAACGATTTGAAAGTGAAGCTTCAAATCCAAACTTCCATCGCTGTTATAGAAAAGTTAGGGCTGGGATGTGATTCTGAGCAATTGGGTGGGATAAAATTGTGGTTGAACACAAAATTTAGTTGCAGCTCCAACAAAACTTTTAGAGAGGCTTTACGTACCTTTGTTGCTTTGCATAATATTTTTGTGTGCCATCACATTTATTGATTTTGATGGGGACCATAAACAGGCATACCATAAGACAAGGCTATTTCCATGGACTATTTTTGTTCTGTACTGGGGGAAGTAGGGGGGAGAAAAGAAAACCACTTTTCTGTAGGTTTTCCAGCTCAAAAAAACATCAGAAAAAAAACATGTGACTGCTTTCATAAATGGAATAGTTCATCGAAGCTTGCCTGTCACCAGATCCTAATTACCTGTTCGTGTTACAGCTAATTACATTGATTCTCCATAGATGAGGTGGACTTCTACTTCTAAAGCAATGAAGAAATTTAAACAGAATGATTTTTCAGTTTTGGTTCTATTTACAGACTGTGGTATGTCAATTTGACGAAAAGCCAGAATCTGAAACTGAAAAGCCAGTGTTTTCTTCTTTCCATAATTGGAATCTTTCAAGACAAGATTCCAATGTTTGAAGGTGTTCACTGCAAGGCTTTGGTCCTTTCCCATGAAGTTTCAATGCTGATGTGCAAAGCATTATATTCTGTGTTGCTGCCGCCTTCTTCTATTGAGCTCAACCGGGATTTTATTCTTTGATTTCAGGCAAAGCACAGTCAGGCCAATGCTAAACTCTTCCGGCTGTCCAAAAGATGCTGTGGTCCAGATATCCTGCTCTGGATCTGCAGGCTGTGCTTTGCAGGTATTACTGGCCTTTCCTGAGTCATCAGCAAAGTGCAATCTTGACTGAAAAGAGAAGTTCTCTCTCCTGGTTGAACAAGCTAGCAATGTCGACCTGAAACACTATTATTATTTGGTACTTCTTTGGTGAAACTCTGTTTAGAAGAAAGTTGAATAATGTTAATTTTTTTGAGGATAAACAAAAAATCTCTTAATGAAGGGGCGGGTTTGGCTTACAACTCCTTTGCCTCAGGGACTGGGTGTGAAGTGAAGTAGCTCATCATCCATGGGCTTGCCATGCTATCTGTAAGGGCGTGAGAAGAATTGTGTTTGTACCTCTGCCAAGCTGTTCCCTGCTGGTCTTTAGGAAACCAACTTGCAAAAAGATCTGTCCTGCAGAGTGTTGCAAGGACTGTCTTGAATTTGACTTCAGGAAACGGTTTTATTCATTTTTTTTATCTGGATTGCTTTACACTATTAAAAAAACCTTAAAAATCACAAGCTTATGTTGCATGGGGTAGAGGACTTACATCACCTACAGTGATGGTGACGTGAGTGGCAATTATTAAGCACTGGAGCAACGCATCAGCATTATTTTAAATCCATTCTTTCATCCAATACAACAGTAATATCTTCTGGACAACGGATTTTGGAAAAGTTGAAATGTTTGCTTTGCAAAACAGACATAAAGTTTCTCCTTCAAGGTGCTAAATTTGTGCTGAGCTGGTCCAAAATACGACTGCATCTGGCTATGTCTCATGTCTGCTACTAAAAAAATGTCCTAAATTCCAGACAACCTCTGGGGCTTTGAAATAAAACTCATTAATCCTACATTTGAATTCAATATTTGAAATTTTATCCTAATCTTTTTTTCTTCCACATGAATTAACTTTAGAAAACTTGGAAAGGAACACAGGGATGTTTTTTTCTTTCTTTGGTTGGGTTTTTTTTTTAGACAGAGAGAGAGAGAGAGAACATTCTTAACAAAGGGTATAAAATTAAACTATATTTGACCTCTGCCTTTAGCAGATTTTCCACCTGGTCTGTACAGAAAATCAACTTCTATATAGCAGCTCTTTCATAAGGAATAACATACATGAGTCTGTAAGTGACAGTTTTTCTTGGGTGGACAACAATGTTAGTTACATTTTATGATTAATTGATAAATGTTTTGATATGGTGCCTGGGCTCTGAGTCAAAAATCACTCTAGTTAGATGATCCAACACTTGGGAAGCTGAGCCAATTACAGCTCAGGCACAGTGAAAACAATTCTAAAATATTTGAGCCTAAAAATGTGCATAGTTGTTAAGGAATCTTGCATGTGGGTGTATGGTGGTATCCTGAATTACAACTGCTTGGTGGGCCAATATCTTGAGGAATGCAGGGAAGTGCAGGGTTTCGAGACTCTTGCATCTATATTTCAAAAGACTTGGGAAAACAGAAGAACCACATGGACTTTTGTGGCTGGGCACGTGCTGAGGAAAACCAGACCGTGGGCTAAAATGTACTTTTAGTCCCTTGGGTTACACAAATCCCTTTGCTTTTTTGGGGAAGGCTTTAGGTTTCAAGTCTCCTTCCCTTGACTCCTAACTGGCTCCTCTAGGCTTGCTCTTTTCTTTTTCAGGCTCCAGAACTTACTTTCTACACCAGGCTTCCTACCTTGTCCTCATATTTGCACCCAGACTCTAAATCCTAATGTTTTCCTAAATGATGTACAAGAAGTAGGACTTCATCATTCCTGTGGCTATAGACCATATTACCACTACCACTGGGATAGCCTGCAGTCAGGGATTGTGGGTGCAGCTCAACGCTGGTGTGAACCTACTTTAGACACGGCCGCTCCTTGTAATGAAGGTCCTTAAGAAGAATATCTTACCTTGCAATTAAGAGCTGCTTTCTCACATTATTAGGAGAAGAAAAAACAGTCCATATTTTTCTTTCCACAGGTAAGTGAATATGGAGACATTTTTTGGGTAGGATTTTGGGGTCATCAACTTAAAGACCATCTGGAAAATTCCTTATTGCAGGTTGATAATGACTTTGCATGTGACACACTGGCAGATGTTCCCAACAAAGTCAGTGGAAACAGCATATCTGTCTTCTGGTTCCCCAGTCTTCAGGACCCAAAATATCACATGGAGGTTTTGAGGGGAGTGTGCTTGGGTTTCAGTGCCACCACACATCTGGAAACTGGGAAGAAATCTCTGAACATCAGAAATCCCAGTGGTTGTTGGCTGCTTATCATAGACCTCTGCATTCTTCATTGAAGGATCTAATCCTGACCCCAAACATTTTGTTGCCTTCAGTGGACTTTTATTCCAAGGTCAGGACCAGGTATCACTTCAAAATCTAATGGATATAGTTGCTCCTGGGAGCTATTTTATATCACTAAGGCCATAAACCCCTGAAGGGCTTAGATTTGGACAGCTTTTGAGGATGTTCAAATAAACCTAGATCTATATATTACTCCACTTTCTTATGACATTTGGGTCTTGATATACTTCTGTGTCTACAGAAGGTGGTAAGGAGAGCAAAAGAACATATTTTTACATGGAAAAGCATCTTTCTTATCCTTGTTTTATGGTGAAGATCCATAAGGAAGGATGTTTCTTCAAGTCTGCTAAGTGGTTAAAAATATAATTTTTCCAGTAGTTCCCTTATTTCAGGTAGCATTTGTATGGTATCGTACCCCCTTCCCACTCTCCCTCCATCCTTGACACTGTTTTGATCCTGGTTCTTGGATCTAAATGCACTTTATTTGACACCAGAGGATTTCTTCATTGCTGATATGACAGGAAAATTTCTAACAGCATACTGTAAGATTTACTGCTCATGACTTCTTAATCATGCAGATTTTATTTCATGTTAAGCTAGCAACTGAACTCTTCTAATAAACAGAGTAAAATCTAATTAGGCTACTGAAGGGGAACAGAAGAGTTTATACTTCTCCAGACACACAGACATTAGGAATTCTTCCTCAAACATACACACAGGCTTCCTGGCAGCCCTCTCATTCAGAGAGTGGCTAATGATCATCCTAATTTGGATTTAGCTGATACTGTTCGGAGTTCCTTGCAGATGGAAAATATACTTCTTTCATGAGATCATACAGGGTAGCTTGGCCTTGTGGATTGTGCATAGAGAAAAAGAAATCCCAACTTCTAATCCCAAGGCTCACACTACTTGCTGTGTGGTCTCTCTTCCTCTCTCAGTTTCTCCAAGCATAATCTTACTTATCTGGCTCATTCATGGGATTGTGATGATTACTCAGTTATTTGGCTGTAATGTGCTTCAAAAGAAAAAGGCACAATTAAAGCACTGTGATTAGAGACTCAATGGCACCTCCAAAATATACGCCTGAGAGACTGACATCAAAGATTAATTTGGCTGGTTTCTTGTCTTCATTGGGCTCATAATTATTTCAAAATATTGCTGGCAAGAGAGCTCAGAAAATGGCAAAGCTTTGCCCCATCCAACCTCAGGGGAAGCAGACCCCCATGCAAGGTGGCACATCTTCCCATGCAGAGGCCATAGAGCCAGACTACATGCAAGATGTCAGTGATATCTCCATGCACACAATGTTTCCTGGCTTACAGATCCATAGCTCATCCAGAAATTATACCAGCTGAAGCTGTTACCCCTTACAACCAAAACCAGCTCATTTAGCCAATGGGTTCAAGCTTGGGGTCTCTGCTTCTTTGAACTGGGATTGATGCATTGTGCAGAGGGCAGAGAGTCCCCCAGAAAGTTTCCTTACAGTTCTTTGCAAAGGACAGCCCAGATGTCCCACAGCAGCACCAGTCTCAACACTGGGAACCATAAGATACACAGCCAGAACTGGCTGTACAAGTGTGGACACCATGAAGACCAATCCAAGACATACAGAACACTGAGAATCCATGCTTAAGGCTTTTCCCTGGGCCTGCCTGTTTCCAGTAGCCTTTCTTCTTCTGGAGAGCTGTCATCTCCTTTTCCAAGACTGTTTAGCTCTTCTTATGTTGCTTGTCAGGATTGTTCGTATACAACCATTAGTCATTCCTCGGGTTTGAATGAAGTGCAGGGAGAGAATAAGACTGGAATAAAAGCTGGGGTTTGTTTATAAGTAAATAGAACCTGACCCAGCCCCTGGCAACCTCAAGTGACATGTTTCTATTGAGTGCAATAAGGCAGGGTTCCAACCAGCTCTGGTTCCCTGGAGGCAACTGGTTCAGGAAGGATTCAGGTCTTACTAAGTGTAGGTTTCTTCAGGGAAAGGTGTAGCCCCAGAAGTGGGAGGAGAAGATCTGCCTGCTTCTATTTCAGATTTTGAATAATCATTTAGAAACAAAACAAGCGAAAAGCCCCAACACCAAACAAAAACCTCAAGAAACAACCTTCCTGCAGTGGGCTGGAGCTGATATATCTTCTCATAATACAAAGAGGTTTTGTGAAATAGAATTACTGGCTTGAAACCTGGAGGCATTGCTTAGTTTTAACTTATACTTTATTCCGGCAAAACTCCAGCTGATGTACAAGAACACTGGGTCATATTAGGATTTGGCCCATGAGGGCAGAGGAAAGCCAAGCTCAGAATGTCACATAAACGTATTAGCTAGAGACTTGGCTTTCTCTGAGATCCTAGGGTGGAATAGGACCACAATCTAGTTTTTTGTGATGCATACAAGGAAGTTGAATCTGCCCTACATAGAGTGCTAAAAGAACAGGATACAAGCATCTGTACAAGCATCTGTACTACCTTTTCCTCTCAACGAAACATCTAGATTATCATCTTTTTTGTATGACAGGTAGAAACAGAGCTAGACTACTTAACCTGTTTTGTGGGGGGTGAAAAACTATTGAAAATCAAACCACCGGTTGTTCATGCTGAGGTTGAAAGCGTGTTCTTTCTAGTGATGAAGAGGGCATATTGTTCATTTAAGCCACGCTCTATAGTTTTTTACAGGAGCAAAGTATATTTGAAAGTTTACAGCTGTAGTAGAAACTCCCTGGAGCTTAACAGTCAGTTTTCTGCCAGTCAGAAAGCTGAAGGTACTCTGGTTTGGGCTCTGAAAGTGACATTTTAGTATTACACGTCTTAAATGTAGAGCAATTTCGAGAGAGCATCCTGACAGGTTTTGAACTCTGGAGAAATTATTTTCTGGTGCCAAGCTACACAGTCTGGTAAACGTTGCAAGCTGCATGCCACACTCACTCCCTGTATCTCTGCCAGAAACCAATATATATATTTAAAAAGAAGTATAAGAAATATGGCCTAGGACTAGGGTTTGTGGGTACATTTCAAATAGGAGCTCCCTCTAACATTTAATGTATTAACTGCTCTCACAGCCCTAAGAAGTTGGTATAGGAGGAGGTCCGTGTACATGTATATCATATATCGACACCATGGAGAAAGGACAGGAAACAAGAGTGTGTCAGATTGACCAAAACCCATCTACATTATGAAGGAAATGGTAAAACTTGGGCCAATCCACTGTATGTCTATTAACTTAATAATTTTAAAAGTGACTTTGCAGTGGTTTCTGAAAAGGAAAACACGGGCATCTGAGAAGGTGTAGATGCTGAGGCACAGATGCAGGATCCATACTTCATGAAACAAGAGTACATCAGAGTGTCATGACTGTCTCCCCAAAATGGTCAAAAGGAGGAGACTGAAGGAAGTTTAGAATTAGTGCTTCCCAAAAAACCAAATTGTTAAGAGACAAAAAAAAGAGGCATTCAGCTTCCTGCACTTCCTTTATGTAAGTAAGTAGAGTAGAGAAGAGCCGGGAGAAAGACAGACAACCTTTAGGACCTTTAATTGCATAATGAGAATAGACAATCTTTTAATTAAAGCCATAGATAAATCAATTAGCAATAACTAATTTCAGCTGGTTAAACTGGGAGCTGCACTGCCATAGACAGGTTTATCTCCAAGAGCATCACTGAAATGTGATTGCTTACATCAGCCAGGGTTGGAACAGCTCCCAGATGGGGAATAGCACAGATTTGGTTCTCCTACTTCTCCTTATGTGTCCTGCACTGTCCAGGGCAGAGCCAGGAGACCAGGTGAGAGGACTTCTAAGCTGAGCCCCTTTTGATGTCCTTACAAGCAAGAGGCTGAATATTTTAAAACCCTGTCATGCATTCGATGACTTTGGCCCAGAACCATTTATTCTTAAGAAAAGTCAATAGAAGTGTGGAAAAGTACAAAATGTCAACTTATGACCTTATGAAATCCATGGCAGTAGAGAGAAAAGAAAGAAAACCCACACTTTGGTACATTCTTCATCCCTCATGCTGTGTTGGGATCCAGAAGTAGAAATCTTTTCTCAATATGAGGGCTTAGAAAGTAGAGAATTTTGTCTCTCTTTTTTTTCATTAGTTAGTTAAATCCTTAGGCTCCTGTTAACACTGAACTCTATGTTGATTTTTTGTTAAAAAGCTGAAAACTAATTTTCATTTAACAATTTTCTGTTTGAAGCCAACATCAAATTAGTGTGCTTTCCACTGGCAGACCCCAGCAATTTGGTAGGCAGGAGGCTCACACATACTTATTATTCAATACATTTTGTTATACTCTGTACAAAAACCTAGTCAGAAACGCCTGATTTATGATATTCCTCAGGTTTCCTGTTACTCTAAACCACTAACATCCTATGGCCAAGCCCTTCATAGGCAGCCAACACGTCTGGCCCAGAGTGGTTCTGTCACCTATCACCAAAATGCCATATTTATAATCAAGACATAATAGAAAAGAAAGAAATTATTATAATGAAAAATAAAAAAATTAAATAGAAAAAGGCAAAGTTATCAGTGGATATTTGTAAATATCATGATGTGTATTTTTTCAAAACATACGTCCTAGACAAGCAGAGCACTTAGCATACTGAGCAGGCAGATTAGATATGCATAATCATCTCTTCTAGCCTAATTATAGATTACTGAAAGTTCTGATTTTTCCATTTCACACTTTTTTAAAGTCTATTTTGGCTTTCATATATACACAGAAACCACTCCTGGCTGAAGCCAAAGCTACACAGTCCATCTGAAATCCCACCTTCAATTATGCAACTGCTTGTAAGTGAGTGTTCCTTTCAAAGTGTTTTTTTTGCTGGTCTCCTGAGGGATTTAAGGCTTGTGCAATGATTTTGTGAGTTATATCTGTGTAACCACCTGTCAGATTTGATCAATGAACTGAACTATCCCAAAATATTAACTTTCTACATGTTTCATAACAATAGAGGCAGACATTTGGATTAATACCCTCTTTAAAGCTAAAGTTCAATGGATGCCCATGTCTAGTCCACAGGGCAAAAAAATAAAGCTCACAACACAAATCCATAATTTTTTTCCTAAAAATTCATGCTTAAAAAGCAGCTACATGAACAAAAGTTCAGACAGACCTGCAAGTTTCTGACTGGTAGAGGATGTGAAGTCAGGAAGTGGTTAAGGGCTGCCAATAGGTATAGGCTGGAATGAGGATGGATTTAAGGTGCGTGTACTCCTAAAGGGCACAAGCAAAGTTGGCCAGACTTTCTTCTCTGGAAGATGCATTTTACAGAGATTCATTTTTTCCAAGGGAGTCATAAAAAAACCACATAGATGATAACGAACAGATTCCCAGCCATGTTAAACCCTGGAGCACAGCTATGGAAATGTGAAGAGCTGTAGAGGTTCAACGTCTTTGAAAATCTGATCTCTGAGCATTTCTAATCAGCTTCCTCTGCCAAAGGGATACGAAATTTTCCAAATCTGTGCCAAACTCTGACGTTCACAAACTGTTTCTCAAGTGGATTTGTGTGATGTAACCAACAACCATGAAACCCTCCTCCACTTTCTAAATTACATCTGGTTGAGATGAATTTCTATATGGATAATACAATGAAAATGTGAAAGACTATATTTGTTCCAAACCTTATTTTGTAGATGCATTATAACATAAAAAGGCATAATCTAAAGCAACTGCACGTTCACACATGACAGACCCAACAGCTTTGCCATTTTGTTCTTAATTATCCTTGGTGGATAAACTAGTTGAAAGTCTGAGCCAACCTGTCCATCCCCAAAACCAATGAAGCAATGCTGATTTATATCAGCTGCAATCCTTGACTGCATTTTATGAAATAATTATCAATTAATTTCCTGCATAATCTGTCTCTGTTTCTCCAGAAGCACACTAGAAGTGCAGCCTGACCTTTTCTGACCTCCAATTCAGCAAGCTATCTTCAGGCAGAAGGTTATTTAAGCATATGTTTAACTGCAAATGGTTTAAGCCTCAGGTATGTGTCTGAGTGTTGTTAAAATGGGACCTTGAGAGAAGCATTTGCCTGGTTTGTAAATTCACTCAAGAAGATGATCTTTGTACAACAGACAGGGGACTTACCAGCTCTTAATGGTAATAATGCCTCTTGTTGCTTCTTTTGGCAATAATATTGCAAGTCTCTCTCAGAAGAATTAGATCACAGTCAGTCCCACCTGAACTACATATTTGCTAGCTGAATTAGCAGGATGAAATTGGACTGGCAGCCATGTCTGCTGGAAGAATCAAGTGTTTTTCAGTGCAGTAAGACTGGTTCCAAGGGCACAGGGTATTCAACCAGCCTCTCGCATCCCAAATTTCGCCCTCTGCCAAAATGACATCTATGCAAACGTTTTCGGTTCTGTCCTCGCCATCGCTACCAATAATATGCAAACCAGAAAGACAAATTCATTCACATTTAAAATAGCAATCTCAGCAATATTAATTGCACAATAAAAAAGAATTTGTTCCAAGTACTCAGCCAACTATTTATTTGCTTTCAATTCTGAATTCATAAATACTTGATTTGGCATTTAAAAGCTATTTAAACAAACAATAATTTTTTATTAGCAAAATGCCTAATCAGATGGGTTTTCTGAGCTATTTAAGCAGCTCTGAGAGTCTCAAAGTCTCTTATGAATATTTTTCTTCACTAAACATAACTTTTCCCTGCGCAAGCCAAACCTGCACCGCTGCTCTATTATATGATGATAAAAACTTTGCCTTCTCCTTCCGGTATTGTTTTTAAACATAAAGAGAAAACAAAAACAGAGAATAATCAAAATTAATTTTAAAAAGAGCTGAGTTCATGAAGAAGACTCTGCGCCTTCATTCATACTACTTGTCCATTCCTGTGCACCAACCTCTAAACTGCATGGAGTAGTTCTTGAAATGGCATGTTGGATAAGAGGGAGAAGAATCAGAGAGTCAGAGAACACCAGGTTGGAAGAGATCTCAAGGATCATCTGGTCCAACCTTTCTTGGCAAAAGCACAGCGTAAACAAGATGTCCAAGCACCCTGTCCAGCTGAATCTTAAAAGTACCCAGTCCTGGGAAACCCATCACTTTCCTGGGGTGATTATTCCAGTGGCTGATAGTTCTCATTGTGAAAAATTGCCCTCTAGTTCCCAGTTGGAATGTCCCAGATTACATTAGGTTGTGGTTTCACAAGCAGTAGTATTCATGTTGTATTTTGGTCATTCATTTACAAATATATATTTGAGTTAAACTGCTTTTCTGTTTGCTTTTACTGTCCCAGTTCTCCACCTGTGAAATAGAGTCATTTCATCTCTCTCATTAGGCAAACACATGTGTAGAAGCAATGAGGTAAACAGATATTGTTGTAATGGGAAGCTAGAAAGAATCCAAACACAGTTACTCATTAGTATGACAGGTTTTCGTTTAGCTCAGGAGAATGACAAAGGAAGTAAACAAGAAGAAAAATTAAGCGCTGGAGTCTTGGGTCCCTTTTGCTCTAGCGCCCAAGCACACATTTATATCTGTGTGGTTTTATGTATCAATAGAGTTTTTAAAAAAATAATGGTGACATTCATGGAGAAAAGTGGCCAGGAGATAATTTCATATTCTCTGCATGTACCAAACCCAGACACATGTATCATTGATAAATGTACAATGAACATTGAAGTACAAATATGGGTGCTGCACGCTCACATTCAAAAGTTGCCCATGGTCTTTCTTGGCAGAAGGTTCATTCTTAACGAAGAAAAGCACAGCCAATGAGGCCACATTCTCCTGTCTCTAGACCTACTAGAGTAAAAGAAAAAATGGGAGAGAAAAACAACCCTACAGACAGACATGAAGCACAGAAGCAAGTCAGTGCCCGCCTGAAGATATCACAGTAAGAAGAACTTGACCTAAGGCTCTAAAGAGAGTCTTATCAGCTGGGGAGGACTGATAGAGAAGGATTGATGGCATTGAAGTGCTTCCTGGTAATGACCTTTTGCAGCCATTGACTTCTCTTTCACAAAGGCTTTGGTAGCCTAACAACAGTGGGAACTATCGTTTAGAAAACTGTGATTTTGCTTCTTCCTTTTATCAAAGGATTTTAAAAACTGAAAGCAGAGTTAATTGCAGATCTTGGAGTGTCCACAAATAACACATACAGACCAGGTACAAGAAAGCAGTGATTCTGGAAGATCTATTCAGTGGAACTGATTCTTTATGCTGTTGATTTCCTGATGTTGCACCTATGAATCTGCCCCTTAGTGTTTATGAAATACTTTCAGAAAGTAAGAACACACACCAGTGTTAATTATAATTATTTTAATTATCTCTTTTGAGGATTCTCTTGCTTTGTCTTTACATGGCATATGCATGTAAAAGTGTGAAAGTGAGACACATGCGAGGAATTTTGGAAAATGCTGCATGTAATTCAAGATTTCTGACTAGGATCTGTGCAGCAACCAGAGCCATGGCCATCATGTAGTGGAGCAAGTATCAGCATCAGCTTCATCTTAAAATTCTTAATTTTCCCTGTTTTTCTTGCTTTACTATAGATATTCTTTCCTTTTTTATTTTTTATGATACTAATAAAAAAGCAGGGGAAAAAATTCTTCATTGGAAATATTTGAAATATTCTCCACTGGAAAAATAATATCCTGCAAAAGATGGATAGTCGTGTAAACACACCTCTGCCTAGCACAACAAAACCCGCCTGGATTCATGGGCATGACTTCAGATGGCATAGTGGGGAGAAAGGAGAACTTTTGCAGGGGATTAAGACACCCGGTTTGAACCTCTAGGGACGTTGGTTCCAGTTCAGACTCTAGTTGGGAGGGGAAATAAGTATGGTGGTCTCATTAGTCCTCCTTACAAAACTTGACCACATGATTTGGTACCATTGGCAGCTCTTTGCTAGATAAATCCTAGACTAGAATTACAAGGTTTACTGCAAGCTAGAACTGAGGTACGTTGACAGGGAGGAGAAGTTTGCAGAAAGCCTGGCTGTACTGAAGCCAGTGTTAACAGTCTTTTTACTTTCATTTGCTCTGAATTCATTCGTATATTTGCCATGAAAATAGTTTAAAAGTCTTAAAAAAAAAAGAAAAGAAAGAAAGAAAGGAGGAAAGAAAAGGAGTGAAAGAAGGACAGACAGACATCTTTTGAATTATAAAACACATTTCAGGCCTCATACCCAACAAGTTTTATTGCTGTTCAACTAAATCTCTCAAGTCTATTTCCAAATTATCTGAATTAGAAAAGATGTAAAACTAATCAGAATACTGCCATCATTGTCTGAAATACAGAAACTTTATCTTCTGGTAAAATCATTGCCTATGTTTTCAGTCGCAAATAAACTTTTATGAAGAACTAGTAAATCAAGTAAGTAGTTTGCATTCCTTGAAAAAACATATAATCACTTTTTTTTTTTTTCCCCACTTAAACAATTTCAATATTTTAATCTCAGCAAATTGTGTTTACAAAAATTCCCTGGATTTCATGAGCATTTTGCAATACATTTTGCTGCATACTGCATCTGAACATATTAGGGTAAATGTATGCATATAGGCATCCCCTCTCTCCTTCCCAAGGGAGTCTCAAATGAGCCAAATATTCAGCTGATGTAAATCAGTGTTGTTCCAGATACTTTTAGGCATGATATACTGCATTAAATCAGCAGAGAGCCTCCTACAACTGACTCCATCACTATGCCTGGTTGAAGCAGTAATTAAAGTCTGTGTTGCTCAGGAGTCAGTACCCAGCAGCCTCAGAGGATTAATTAGGTCTGATATTTATTTCTTTTGATACAAAACCCAGATGTGTGCAGTTAAGCCAAAAACCATAGGGAGAGCCATCCTGCTTTTTTTTCCAGTGGACAGAGGAAAAGCAGTGTTGCCCACCCGGAATTAAAGAATAGAAGCAAATAATTATCATCATGGAACAATTTGGCGGCGGCATGGTTTCATAATCTGCTAAGCCACTTTACCTGCCTGATTATGAAATAATTCAGATGACCTCAACTTTTTTTCTTACCAAGTATTGTAAATATATATATACACACAAGTGTTTTGATTCATTTGTCTGAAAACTGGGAAGAAAAATAGAGGGAATACTCTTGCCCTCTATGGTTATAGAAATAAATCAGTTTGTATTTTGTTTTAAGCATATGTTCTTCAATGTGTTATAAAAATACCTGTACATTCTGTAAATGGTTTATTTTAAAAGTAATATAAAAATTAAAATAAATAAATAAATAAATAAATAAATAAGTAAATAAAGTTTAAAATCTGGAAGACAGATAATGAAAACACTTCAAATCATGAGCAAGTGTAGTACCATCTTTTGTTCCCATAATGGACATGACATTTTCATCAGGAAAATGTAGTTCAGGTTTTACCCTTAGAAAGATGTAGGATTCAGGGGATTTTAGATGTTGAGCTTTGTGCTGTGGGCACCCCTCTGGGAATCTGTCTCACTCAATTCACTAAATTGGGCCAGCATCAGATGAATTCACATGAACCATGAAACAGCTTCATATGATATCAATTTGTGCAACATTTCTTATTCAGCCTTTTCTTTCAGTCAGAAAAATAATCCATTCCCATAGATACAATTCTGATTTTTTTCATTATAAAAAGGAAAACAGGAATAAAGGTGGTTTCCAACCTTCAGGTGAAAGTTAACTTTTTTGGTTACCAGCCCATGCCTCCACTTCTTTTCCAGTGATAAAATGTAAGAAGTAAATCTACAGGAATAGAGACCTCCCTAAAACAAATACTAAAAAGAAATATGTAAATATCAGACCATTATGAATTTTCTCCCCTTATTCCACTTGAAAGAAAGCTCTGAACATTATCAAAATAACATACAAAAACTTCTTGGGTTTTTTTTTTTTTCCTAATAATTTCTATTAGTCCTTTCTTGCTGTGTACCTGAGTGTTGATTCAGAGTAATGAGACTTCCACTGATCTCATGGAGTTTTGGATGAAATCCCTAGAATAGATTTAAGCCAATGATCTAATGATAAAGGACTGGAAAGCCCATTCCTTTTCCCTGATGCAGCTAGCTAGTATATTATACTGGAGATATGCAACATTTTCCCCCTCTGAATAATTCTTATAGATCTTTGTAAAGACCAGTTTTTCTCTCTTTCTTACAGCTTTCATCACTGTATTTTACAGCATCTTCATATTTTTGGTTTACAAGGGGGAAAATGGACTAGAAAACAGTAGATCTACTATTTTTGTTGTTGTTGGCTGTTTCTGATATTTGTTTTTCCGGTAGGCTGCCGCAAGCAGGCTTTTGCATAGTTTCCTGGAGCATTTTCTCACTTTTTTTGCAGCTCATTAAGCTCCACTTTTTTTTTGCTCTTTTTTTTGGGGGGGACTTTTTCAGCTCATCTATGGGACATCTCACAGGTCTCTGCAGCTCCAAACGTCAGCTGAAAAAACAAGCACTCTCTTTTTAGCAGTTGATGCAAGACACATCAGGACTCAGGCAAAAGGCAAAGAAAAAGCAAACACTCTATTTGGAGTTACCAGCAGCTGCTACTGGTAGGTGTCCTAGTCCTCCTCCCCTTTCAGGTTCTGGAGAACATCAACCAAACTGACCTCAGTGAAGGGCTACGATGTCCTTCTCTGGTCTCCCCAGGTCTCTGCTATGCTTAATACTGTCAGAAAAGTCTCCAACGAACATTTGTAATTGCAGGGAGAAAGAACACTGCTGTCTTTATTTTTTCTAGCTTGACATCTATCAAATTTAGTTTAAGTGTTCCCTTGGGTCAGTCGAGTTGCTGAGCTATAAACTAAAAATAATTAAAATAAAATATTAAAAAACCTCAAGTCTGCTTGCCAGGAGCATATCATTGGGAGTTAACAGCTCTCAATCACATATTTCAGAGCGCTAGAATAGCTGAAATAAGACAGGCAGGCTTAATACATCATAAAACTGCAATTCCTTGATGTTTTGATGCTATAGGCTTCATTTTTGCACTTCAGGACAAAAATGATTTCTGTGACAGGCATTCAGAAACCAGATGAAATTTTTTTGCTTTAATACTACAGGCAATATAAATTTTACAGGACTAGCTTAATGAAGAGAAAAGGCAGAGGAAAATAGAAGGAGTCCTTCTGATTAATATCTCAGATAATTAAAATCTTGTTCTGACAATTCCTATAAGGCAGAAGACAGGTTACTTTTTCATACTATAAAAGACGACTGCCAATTTATTGACAGTCTGATATATCAGCTCTCACCAGAATTGGAAATTTTAGTTACAATGACTTAAATTTTGGCTTAAGCCCGATCAGACAGACAGACAGCATGTTCCCAGACTGGTTACATTCATAAATGTCATAAAAAACATATTTGTTCTATGACATGCACAAAATAAAGTTCTTGAACAAGACATCTCTAACCAGAAAGGCATGAAGCAAAAATCTTTAACCACGTGAAAGGGAATGAGGACTGCTAAGAATGGTATTTTGACATTGGTGGACTGAAGTAAAGCTTCTCCAGGCATAGCTTTGACATTGTTTTTATTATTTTTATTGGTCTTATAGGTCATAGAAACCATGTGAGACAAGTTGAAGAAAAAATCGGTCAAAACATGGTTCAGAACTTTTGTGTAAGCTGTTTTAGTGTAAATTTAAAGAGAAAGAATTAAGTCAAGGATCGTATTCAGGGGATATGAGTAGAACCAGTCATCAAGAGGTGCATAATGTGCAACTGAAGAATTAACCTGGGTTATCTAACCAAGTCCGTCTGAACCTAATGCTTTTGCTTCTCAATATGTATCTTCTTCACTTTATAGATTTATTACTATGTGTTTATTATTAGTGAAAAAATAGATAAGTTCGTTTATCTTTTCTGGAAAATTATATTTTTTACAAAAAGTTGGCATTGTCAGGACTTCTATTTTTCTTCTTAAAATTTTGTAATGGCTATGTATATTTGCAAACACTGTTAAATAAAGCAAGATTCTCTATTTGAAGATCATAGAGCCATAAAGTTGAGAGGACTGCCTGCACTTAATCTTCAAAAATAGAAAATTATCTTTTCCTATAAAAAAATAATTTCAATTTTTTAAATGGAGCATTGCAACTAGCTTTAAATCAAAAGTAGATACAAGCAATATCATTACCCTGGTCTTGTCAAAACTGCTGAATAACACCCTCTCCAGCTTTAAATGGAGACTGCATCTCACCTCCAAAGTGATTGTTCTTCTCTGATACAAACTCCCTCCCCATAATGTGGGGCCAAGCTCCCTTGTAGAGGAGATGCCCTGGAGCCAAGGGAGCTATGCCCAGAAATGGTTTGGTTCATAGCTAGCCGAGGATTTGGAAATGAAATGTACTCCAGTGTACAGACTAAAGATGGCTGAGAATTTTCCAAGGTGCTTATTTGGCGGGGTGTCACAGAATGGCAATTTGCTGAAACTGAAACCATTCACAAGGGAAAGTCTGTCTGAACAAAGCTCCCAACTCAGAGAGAAAAGCAAAAACAGAGAAGCAAGTAAGAAAAAAAGAGGAGGGGGATAGAGAGCAGTTAGCAAAACTGCCCCTTTCTGCCATTCCTAGAGGGAAAAGTTCAGGGGTCTAGCTTGATGTGATTTTTTGCCTTTCTCACTGTAAGTTGCAATTTATGCAGAAGGTCATTTTTAAAAAATTATGAAGTCAAAGTGGAATAGAACAACTCAAATTTTCTCAGTCTGATCTCTTTAAAATAACCATTCCTGGATTTTTTTTTTTAATTTTTCACTCATTTTTGAAGGATGCTTTGTACTTATTGACAAGAATAGCTATAGCACTGTGCAAAATCTAATTGATCAAAAATATCTGATTCAGCCACTAGTACATGATTAAGCAACTAGTACCTGCAGGAAATTTTCTGTCAAGCCTATTCTTCACTGGGAAATCACTCCCTTTTATTATCCACTATTTCAGAAAAGCTACCGGCTGTTTGGGTTGACTTCTCAAAAAACCAAACATAATAAACTTAAAATATTTTGGGTCTTTTAGGCAAAATTATAAAGAAACAATTGCCTATTAGAACTTATAAAAACCACATCCAGAAAGGATTTCCTGAGTTAGTTTCCTTAGAATAAG
The DNA here is from genome assembly GCA_009867235.2 of Psittacus erithacus. NCBI lineage: Eukaryota > Metazoa > Chordata > Aves > Psittaciformes > Psittacidae > Psittacus > Psittacus erithacus. The sequence continues at coordinate 33,633 of WYDI02003429.1, forward strand.
GTAAAGTGAGTTTTAAATAGTGCCAGAGTGTATTTTGAGTGAGGAGATGCTGCTGTTCACCTTTTTTACAGGCATAACAGAAAGTTTATGGATCAGTCACGACATGCTTGCTCAGCAGCAAGGAATTATGACCTGGCTCTCCTCTGCCACTAATTTCAGAGAGATGTTTTCTGTCCTCTGGGACTTTGCCTTCCAGTTCTTGAAGGAGACATAAAATAAAAGCAGGCTGAAGTGAACATGCACATGGTAAAATCAGACTTGATGTGAGTGCAATTCTCCTGATACCCAGTGCAATCACTCATTTTTGTATCAGATCTGGTTGTGGTCTTGCGTAGGTTGAATGCATTTGCTACGGTCCTGATATATGTCAAGCAGTAAAAATGCTGGAGTTAAAGCTGCTGTAGGGCTGGTCCTGCAAAGTGAGAGGATGGAGACCTTCAGTGGAGGTGGGACGTACCCAAGTGCTATTGTACAAATCATGAAGGCTGCTGGACATCTAGAAAAAAACATTAATATGCTGAGAGTTGCAAATATTGACTTATTAACAAGCTGTTTGTAGATTTGGCTGCAATCAGGTTTGGGATGAATTTAGCCCCTGGCTCTGTCAAATGGGCTTTAAACATTTTTTGATCCTCAATGGATCAAGGAGCACCTGATCCCTAATGGGTGCTGTCACCAACATTGTGGGTTTTCTCCCACTTTGTATCCCACAGCCAGCAGAGGAAAGAGCTCAGAGTTGCCATCCCTCTGCATTCACATGAAAAAGAGAGGCAGATTTTAAAGTCTCCTTCCTGAAGAATCATTGTATTTCCTTTCACCCCCATATTCCTTATTCTCCTGTTATCCCCACCCCAGTTCTTTCCTTACCACTAGCCTAGAGAGGGAGAAAACAGACAGAAAGAAAAGAAAAGAGAGAGAAATATGCTGCTTGGATTGGAAAAGTCATCTTTTCCCAGGAGCAGCGTAATAATGTTAATGGAAGGGAGAACGGGAAAGAGGAAATGTTTCGCTAACGTGGAGAATTTCTGGCCTGGGTTCTTTCTGAGGCCTGTTTGTCAGGGGGAAAAGGAAATTGGTGGCTGGATGAAATATGAGCTGATGCAGCTGCAATGCCTTTAAATACAAGCTTTTTTAGGCACACTAGTGCTTCAGTTTGGGGATATAAGCAGATGCTGAATGCCTTTCCCTACTTCACATAGGGCCTTTGCGTGCTGTGGTTTTAAGACCAGTGTTCAGGTGATAAAAAAAAAAGAAGGGAAGGGGGAATGAAATGGCATTTTCGGAGAGGCAAAAAATACTTCAGGCTCTTTGGCATGTAAGTCATAAAGGGCTTTTTGTGCATGGGTAGTCAGTGCAGTGTCAAGAGAAATCACTTGTACAAAGTGGAGTAACACTATCTGAAATTAAATTCTGGCCTCCATTTACAAGTAACACTTTAAGGTTAAAAAAAAAAGAAAAAAAAGCACTTTTTATTTTCAAGAAATTGAAGAGAACTAAGAGGCACCCCTTCCTCTCCTCCAAAAACATACATACTCTTAGTGTTCTTGTTACCCACAGCATGGCAGCTCCAAGCATAAGGTAATTAGCAGACCTCATCAGCCAGACCTAATGAGCACATGGTGGCAGCTTTGTACAGTGGGGTGAAATCTGGTTGGAGGTTTAGGGCTGCTCTGATCTGAGAAAGCTTGAATTGAAAAGGTTTGAACTCTCATGCTATGGCTTTCCAGGCTCTTTGAGCCTGATTCCTATTTACACTGTTTCCTTAGCATAAAGGGGCCTTCAAGTGGGCGTGCAGTGAAGGAATATTTCAAGGCAAAAAGCATGCAGAGCGGGCTCTCACTACCCTCCTTGCACCTTCTCTGGAACAAGCCCCTCACTGTTTTCTTACAAAGGTGAAATGCCAGATGTAGCTCTTGTTCGAGGTGGAGGAGAAAGGCTCTGGCTTTCAGTTCTATTGAAGCTCTTTTGCACTGCATTGGTATGCCTCAAGGACCTAAATAATTACTTGTTAAGGTTTTTTCTGGATCTGTTTTTTTATTCCTGCTACTGAAGTTCTGATTTCTTACTCTTTCTCCATTGCTGGAAAGACAAAAAGCTACCTCAAGCTGGTCATCCAAGCTAGAAGCTGCGCTGAAATGCTCTGGAGATGTCATTGAAATATACAGAGCAAACTGATGATTAAAAATAGTTTGTCGCATTAAATGACTGCTTTAGAATTTAACGATTATTCCCTGTTTCTGAGACCTCCTTGGCTCAGGCCTCTCTGGGACCTTTTATTTATTTTTAAACGCCAGCCTGTGTTCCTCACTCCTAAGGAAATTGAGGTTCCTTAAAGGCCCTGCAAAATCTGGCTTTTTGTCCAAAGACAGTCACACAGTTTTCTGTGACAATATTTATGAACTAAGATTCTCATCCAGTCTACCAGAGTCCCCACAGAAAATGTTCCTTACTATGTATACCTGCTTCTTTGCCAGCAAAGATCTCTCAGACCATAGAATAATCTCCCAAAAGGTACACTGGAAACCTGGTTTGGCCTGTTCAACGTGGCTGAACTGATTAATGTAGCTGGTTGTCATTTTTAGAACTAATGAGCTTTAGCAGAAATGGTCTTTAATAGCAAAAAAATCTTGACTTTCTTCCTCCCTTCCTTTCTTCCTTCCTTACTTTCTTACTTCCTTTCTTCCTCCCTTCCTTTCTTCCTTCCTTTCCTTCTCTTTCTTTATTTCTTTCTTTTTCTTTCTTTCTTTCTTTCTCTCTTTCTTTCTTTCTTTTTTTCTTTCTTTCTTTCTTTTCTTTCTTTCTTCCTTTCTTCCTTTCTTCCTTCCTTCCTTCCTTCTTTCTTTCTTTCTTCCTTCCTTCCTTCTTTCTTTCTTTCTTCCTTTCTTTTTCTTTCTTTTTTGTTCTTTTCTTTCTCCCTTCCCTTCCCTTCCCTTCCCTTCCCTTCCCTTCCCTTCCCTTCCCTTCCCTTCCCTTCCCTTCCCTTC
>WYDI02003430.1:0-24227 GCA_009867235.2 Psittacus erithacus
CCATCCCTGGCAGTGTTCAAGGCCAGGTTGGACACAGGGGCTTGGAGCAAGCTGCTCTAGTGGAAGGGGTCCCTGCCATGGTAGGGGGGTGGAACTGGATGAGCTTTAAGGTTCCTTCCAATACAAACCAGGCTGGGATTCTATGAAAGGCACAGGGAGGTGTGCTTAAGAACTGAGGTTAGGTGCCAACTCTCTCAAATCCCCATACATTCCATATGCTAAAATCTCAGAACGGCATTTCTTCTTGATTCAGTTTGAGTTAAGAGTACAGCATTAAATCCTTTCAACCACATTGCACATGCCTTTCTCAGCTACTTTGCAGAGCTAAAGAGGTTCTTCAAAAGACTCACAGTGCCTGGGCTTGGCCCTATGTCAGTGTAAGTCTTCGTGCCTCTTAAAGCAGCACGTTCTGGTTTCAGAATCCTATCCCAAGAAGTCGGGGAGTATAAATGAAGTGAGTGACCCAGAAGATGACCTGACTGACTCCCAGAAAACTAGCAAGCTGTCTGAGATATACTCCAGCACAATTCCTAGCATGGACAATGTGATGGATTCCTGGGATGGTTCTGGCATTGATGCTGGGTATGGAAGCCAAGGTAAGCCGGGGTTGTCTTTTCTTATGGGCCTCAAAGTGAAGATGGACAGAGCCCCTGAACCTCTCTGGAGACTGAATATGAGCTGAAGCCTGTGGTCTGACCATATTTACATGGTTTCTTGCTTCCAGCAAGGAACAAAATGTATTTCAAAGTGCACTCATGTGGTGCTCTGAGCTGATGTATCTGCTTTAGGTTTTTATTGGCACATTTTTTCTGGCTTATACGCCATCACACTGTTCACAGCGTTTTCACAACCATTACAGCACTTCATAATTCACATAATCAGAGGAAGTATTCACTGGCCATATGTCTTACAGAGTATTTGGTCCATAGCTCACTTCGAATTCCCCAGAGAGGCTGTGTAGGACGTATTAATGCTCTTCAGGGTGTTTTAAAATCCACAAGAATGTCTTGTGGCTGGGAGCACTCGCTTAACAAAACAATTAAGGTAATACTACGAGAAAGGATTTCTAACTCTCTAGTGAGTGATCAGATGAACACGTCTTTGAGGCCAGGTTTATTCAGCTGCGGCTTCTGGCAAACACATGGAATTGGGATAAGGATACTCTAGTCATGGGAATAGATTTTTTATTCAGAGAAAATCACTGGAAAATAGTTATTCCAGTTCACATTTGGTGCTGTAAGCTTGTATTAGCCCATGTTGAAACCAAACCAAACCAAAACCAAGCCCTGAACCGCCTCCGCAAAGGGAATTGGTGAAAAGACTGCTGTCCAGAGCAGAATGTGAAAACAGAGAGGGATGCTGCAGGAGCAAAGCACCTTCAGTGTGTGCTGAGCAAGGTGTGTGCTGAGCAAGGTGTGTGCCTGTGCTCGCTGCACTCTTGAGTCACGGTGCAGTACATGGGTGTCTTTTCCACCATGCCTGTGTCTTCCTTCAGCCTCCACTGGTCTGAGGTCTTAATCTGGGAAAGCATCTGGGACTGGAGGCTTCAGTAAGAAGGATTCCCCTGGCCTTCATCATGCTGCAATCCTTCTCCATCTATTAGGACATTAACACAGGTTGGACACTGGGTTTAGACCAGTAAATTGAGAATGAGTAATTGAGCACAGAGCCCCAGGGAGTGGGGCTGGTGCCAAGCTGCCCAAAGTCCACAGGCTGCAACTCTGCTTCAGGAAGCTCTCTCCTCTTCCCTGGCAACTGCATTTGGCTGCATGGTGGTGCTGGGAAGAGGGCAGGGAGTAGGACATGCAGGGTTGCCCATGGGATACGCAGGGAAGGCAGGATGCAGGGAGACCTGCCCGGACATCGGGGTTTACATCCCAAATGGAGAACTATAGATTGGGCTCTGCAGCCTTGTGGGGTTTAGCTTCACCCACAGCTTTAGGAAACTGCCTAAGGAAGGGTTTCGGCTGCGCTGGGCTTGGTGGGAATGTGCCACCAGGTGGCTCTGAATTCCAGGGATCCAGCCTGTCCCCCTGGAACGAGGTGAAATAGTGGCACTGAAGAGACAGCTCTGCACGCATCCCCCTGCGGTCCCTGGCACCACTGCTGCCCACCTGCTGCAGGGACCTGCATCCAGGGACCTGGCTGTGCTCTGGCAGGCAGCGAACGCTCCTGGCTGCTGTGACCTGTTGGCAAGCGCTGATCCCAGGGCTGTCTCCAGAGCAGTCTATCCTTTAAAAACACACGGAGTAAACACTCGGCTAAGTGGAATAACAGACCCTGGCATCTTCAAAGGAAGTGCTGGCATTGTCTTTGGGAGGTCAAGGCTCCCTTAATTACGTGTTTCTCCTGTTACCTCTTCCTGTTCACTTGGCACAGCGTGTGATGGAAGTGTGCGGTGCTTCTTGGAAAGGCTGTGGGGGTTTCTCTGAAGCACTCAATGGGCAGCAGGAGGTGGGCAGGGGATTTGGGAGATTTATTTCCACTGCAGATGGCACTGATGCTGCGGAGGAATGCTCTGGTTTGGAAGGTTTCTGTCCAGGCAGCTACTCATGAGACGTGGGGATCTTGTTTCTTGGTAGTGGGGGATTGGCAGTAAGACACTGCAGTATGGGAAAGTCCATGGGGGCAGAAGTAATGAAACGTGTGTGATTTCATCCCAACAGCCCGTATTGATCTCTTATCAGGTGTGGTACAGAAAAGCCTCACCTCCTCTCAAGCCAGCAGGGTTTTTCCTGCTCTTCCCGGCTTTTCACGCGCATGTCCCCAAGGCAATTTTCCGTATCTGCACCAGCTGATCCTAAAGGCATGGGAGGACTCTGCTGGCTGCAGGAATTCCCTGGCAGCTCTCGGGATCAGGGCTGGATCTTCCTTCTTTACCACTGCTGAGCACAGTGGGGCTGGTGGCCGACACCAGGTACCCTCAGTGCTGTTACGCTTGTTGAAGGGAAGCTGTTGCTTCTGGGTGATCTGGATGCCGTTTCTTTGTTGCTGTCCTATATCCTGTTCCTTTTTTGTGATGTCCATTAAGTCCTAAAGGCAGTTGAGAATCTAAATGGAGACATTTTTTTTCCTCAAATAGAAATTGAGCCTTCAAGTCTTTCCAAACAAATGGGGTTGGGCACACTGAGGAAAGCTTGGCAGCATCCTCTCTTTGCCCTTTGAAGGACTCACTGTGTTTAAAGGTGGCTGCATCAGCAGCTCAATTTCTGTTGGGTTCAGTGTGGAGACAGGAGCTGTTAACCAAGGTTGGAGCTGGCTAGGGGTAGGATCTGCGTCTGTGGGTCTATGTAGTCCCAGGTATGTGGATGCCTGATCCACAGCTACTCAAAAGCTGGGGAGCAAAGGAGAAATGAAGCATCTTACAACAAGATCCCCAGAAGCTGCTTTGGTTAAAGAAAGAAGAGATGGGAAGAACAATCCCTTTTGGATGACTGAGATGGAAGCAGTATGCAATCTATATGGCCTCGGGGCTGGGACTTTAGGAAGGAGGCTCTCCTGGCTCAGCATGACTTAAGCCAGTTGGGTTTCCTGACCAGGTATTACCCTCTCTTTCTCCACCCCTTCTTGCCTTCCTTAGGTACATACATACCTCAGGCTGCAGGAATAGCCCTCCATCCGCATGAATGGAGACACAGCAGGCAAAAGAGCAGCACCCCTCCGGGGGACCCCAGGAAAAGCTACCCCTACATGGATGGAAGCTTCAGTGAAGATGACTGGGACAAGCCCAGCAGGTACAGAGGGGCGGGAGGAGGCAGGGAGGAGCATCTGTGTCACTGTATAGGGACAATGGGGCATGGGAATGTGAGGGAATGGCCAGCAATGTCCCCATCTCAGCATCAGGCAGCCATGGGAGGGGTGCTGGGGTGGTGAACCCCCTCCACGTTGCCAGGTTACCTTGGGTGTAGCTCTGTGGCACCTCTGCCATGGCCATGGGACATTTACGTCTGAAGCTAGGGCGGTCTCAGCTGCATGGACCACAGGTTCTTACCACGTCTCATTGTCCTGCCTTGCCATGTAAAGGCTGCAGTGTTTTCATAGTTTAGGTGTGATAAATAGGTATGATCAGGGCTCTCCCTGCATGCGTTGGCCAGACACAGCAGCTCAAAACAGCCGTGAAACAAAACAGGCCAACCAAAGCTTTTGGAGGACCAGTATGAGATTTCAAGTCCAAGTTACAATCTCCCAAAGCTGCGGCTGGAACATCTCTCTCCATCACACTTGGGCCCTTCAAACACCACAAATAAAGCCACGTTGAGTGAACATATGCAAGATAATCCCTGGATTTAGCAGGTGTGGGAGAAATCCTGCAACGCCTCCTGAGCCCATGGAGGAGGCTGCAGCTGCCCCTTGCTTTGAGTCAAAATCCTGCTGGATTTGCCCCTTGCCGAGCCACACGTGTTGGAAAAGCCTCGTTGCTTTACAACTCTCCCCTCGACCTCCTCCAGAGTCCCCGCAGTTGTGTGTGTCGTGTTGTTACTGTCAGTTCCTTTTGTTTCCTCCTTATTTTGTTCCTTAACTTTTGTTTGTCCAAACAAAACCCTTAGAACATCTCATGGCCATTTCCACCTATTTAAAGATGATCACACTGGCAGGAAGGCTGGCAGTGGCGAAGACTTTGTTCTTGTTTTGCATCTCAGTGAGAGCCAGCTCGCAGAGGTCACTGTCCCTCGTGGCCCTCGAAGCGAAGCCAGCAAATCTGAGCCCTCAAAGCTCTGCACGTCCCTAATGAGGGCTCCAAGCGCTGATGTCAAAGTGCAAGTGAAGCGGTTCATGCTGCTGAGTGCTTTTATTAGGGAGAAAAACAAACTGTCTCTAGCCCCGGCTGCCTTTAGCCTGTAAAAACCTGCTGAGCCAGTGGTGTGAGAGCCCCAGTTCTGATTCAGCTGCCTCTGGATGTGTGTGTTATACTGCTGAGCTGAGAGGCAAGAAACTGGTAACTGGAAGGGACTTTTGCCTCCTTGGGAACCTGGGAGCCGAGGAAGGAAATGAGTTAAGGGGAAAGAACTGACAATTCCTTTCAGGGGGAAATTTTGGTTTGTTTCTCTAAGCTCTTGCTGTGTGGGTTTTTGACCTTTCTGCCTGGTGTGAAGGCTACTGGTCCTTAAAGGCTGATGAAAGGAAGAGGGGGGTATTTAAATGCAATAAGCCACGTCAGATACTGCTCCCTCCAGTCAGGCCGTGATCCCCTAGGGAGCAAAAACACATGTGTGTGAGTTTATGTCTCCTACAGGCTTCCATTTAAACCCTTGAATGAAAAGCAAAGCTTGTGCTAAAGACTTTGCAGTTAATAGAGATCTGGAAAAAGCTCTATTAATAGTGCAAGGGGTCATTATATATTTAATGGAGGCCATCCTCTGTTTGACTTGTGCTCAAGTTAAATGTTCTGACTCCGCTAAATGGCTCTGGTGCATGAGCTCCCTTCCCGTCCGCGGTGCTGATGACCATTAAGCCATGCAAGTGGTGCCAGATGTTGCAGAGGTGGAGCCGTGTCCATGCAGCTCCTAATAAGGTGTGTAGAAGATGCATTAGGGCTGCTCTAATGTCACTGTCCCTTTGGGGTCTCTCCCTATGACACATTAGTGGTTTTATTGTGACCTTGATTTAACACCGCAGAGAGTTTAATTCAAGAGGCTCCTGTTTAACTGAGCACTGAGAGGTTTGCACAGAGCTGGTGCTCAGTAAGCAGTGCCCGATGTCACCTACTTCTCTGGCTTGTTCAGAGAACTTCAGCACGTTTAATTGCTGTTTGCTTTACCAGTCCAAGAATTAACCTTGGCTTGTGGTCAGAGATAAGAGATGCTGAAACATCCAAGGTGGGAAATTGCGGCAACCCCAGCAAGGCACACATGGCATTCACGTAAACATACGTTGAGAGAGGTCCTCTCTATCCTTACTGTCTGTTGTAGATGGAGCTGGTGGCAGTCTTTACATGGTGGCAATCTTTACATGGCAAAAAGTGCCATGGCTGTTATACAGCCAAAAAAAAAGAGACCTTCTGAAGGTAGCAGCTCAGTTCCCTGGCTATCCCAAAGCAAATGAAACGTGGGTTGTATGGGTTATACATGACACTGTTGATATTGCTGGCCGTTGTGTGCGTTTGCTTGTCCAGCCCAGGGCAACCATTTTTATATACATCTCTGCATTATTTACTCTCATAGAGACCTAATGTATTTATCATTTTCTCACCATGTCTGTTACCCTCTGTGTTTTTCTCTCTCTTCTCAGGTGTTCTGTGTCTCAGATCTGAGCTCTATCCCATCAGCCTTTGTACTAACAGTCTCTGAGGCTCCTGGTTTACCCATAACGCATCCTTTTTTCTTTCACTTCTCTATTTCACCAAAAGGTCTTCCTAAACCTACAATCTTCCTACAGGCACTTTTTAATTTACCCTTTGAACTTTGACATTACTACACCAACTTAATTCTTCCTTTGAAGGACTCTTGTTAGTAAATGCATGGAGGTCTCGTGTTCGGACTCTTGTCTGAAAAGTTCATATTGTTTGCTTTTGTATATGAAGACTCTTCAAGTCTCTGCTTTTACTGGTGAGACACTTGCTGTAGCCTTGCGGCTTTCACCCCGCTGCAGAAGAGTGCTGACAATGTTTGGTTCCTACGTTACAACAGATACCCCAACCGCCAAAATGGCCTTGAGACCACTCACGAGGATAGTTTTTGGCGTGTTTTTGGAGAAGCTCTGGAGGATTTGGAAACGTGCGGCCAGTCTGAGCTTTTGAGGGAGATCGAGGTAAATCCCTTTCTGAATTTGCTGCTGATCCGATTGCTTTGCTCTCGCCCTAAATGTTAGACTGTTTCCCCGGATCTGTTAGCTGCCCATAGCATCCCTGGGCTACCGGTGGTGTGAAGAAGGGTTTGGGTTTAACCCACGTCAGTTTGTGCTAATGGATAACTATGTCTCATTAGATAGTTGCTTCTGTGCACTTTCCCCCTGGGCCAATGTCTTACCCACTGGGAACTCCGTGCTCCTCTCGCAAACCATTGCTGGCCAACAATCTTCACATGACTATTAGCAAACCTTCCCTATCAAGAGGTAAACCCTCTGCTTGGGAAGATATTGTCTGTCCAAAGCACTTAAAGGCCAAGCAAAAGGAGCCCCCTATAGCCCTACTGGGACTGAAGCCTTGGCTTACTTCAAATATAGCCTGGCCCAACATATATCTTGCATTCAGCTGTCACTCTGCCGGAAGCTCTTTCAGTGAAATGGGTAATTGGAGGCTTTTCAGCTGGGCTTCCCTGTGGAAAAATCTGAGAAAGTAATTGCTTCCTGCAGAAATAAAGGTGTTTCCTCTCTTCGCCAGCCACTTTCTCTTTTCTTTATCCAAAATGCTTTGGAGGTCATGCTATTGTGTCCGGTTGTAGGACAAGGAGCCTGGATTTCTAAAGTGTGGGACGCATAAAGGCCTCCCTCAAGACTGTGAAGCAGCAGGAAGCAAACCTGCCCAGCAGGATGGGACCTGTGCTGCTCCCCTCCTGATTCAGCTCCTGCAGCCCAAAAGAAGGAGCAGGACCCCGTGAGCTCTTCTGTCCCCTTGCCTTCTGTGTGCTGAGGACCGGAGAGAGCTCTCTGGGTCGTGCCCTCCATCAGCCCCAGTGGGGCTGTGTTTATGCACAATTGCATCTCCCAGGTTTCAGAGAAAAAAGGGCGATTTCTGAATAACTGGTGGTGGAAAAGGAAAGTCCTGTTTTGGTCTATATGGTGACACAGGACTTACTAATTGTTCTTCCCTCCTTGATCCTTAGCAACTGTAAGTGAGGGAGGAAATCTCAAGTAAATTCATTGTGTTGAATGACAAAACCTGTATTTATTATCTTAACTGCTTAAGAAAGTGCTGGTTTAAGAAAGAACAAACCAACACACAATCCCCACAAACTGTAACTTCTTCCTTTAACCACTTATTTCCTGGACCTGAATGTATGTAGAAATGACTTTAGGCAGCTGCTCTCAATCCTTGCTGAACTGTTGTTGAATGCTTAAGGAAAAAGTACCCCTCGGAAATGGTGCATAGATGTTTCTCTTCTACATAATGGCTGGCACCTTAATGTGAAAGAGGGGATTGGCTGGACTACTGTGAAATGCCAGGATGGAGGAAAATATCCTTGTGCCCAATTCCTTTCATTTTCCAGGGACCCATAGTGCAGAGATGCTGTTTCAAGGCTTGGAGCTTTGACAGTTATAGCAATGCTTTAAAAGCTCAGACAATGAGAGTCATTCAAGATGACCAAAGATAGCCTGGAAACAGGTTCACACACAGTAACAATCCACTTTGAGACTATGGGGTATGGGTAGAAACAGGCTTTTTCCAGCATGTCTAGTGGAGCATGTGTCCCTGCTTTGCTTTGAGGGCAGCCAAGACATGGGGAAAAACAATGCAGGGCAGCCACAGGCTGGAGAAGCCTGGAACTGTCCTTTCTGCTGCTTGCCCTTAACGCAAAGCACCCAGCAAATTGTTTGTGATGCTGCAAGGAGTATTTGAATACCTTGAAGGTAGAGAAGGAGGTGAATGCTCCTGGGTACTGGCTGGTTATGGCACCTACAGGGTGTGAGGGAGGACAGTAGCGCAACGTGCAAAGACCTTTCTGTCTCCTCACTGGCTCTGCAGTGCTGGTGTTGGTACAGCATGGCACAGCACCCTGGGGTGTGTTGAGGGTGCCTGAGGTCACTGAACAAACATACTCTGGTTGGCTGTAATGATGTTTTTTAATCTGTGTTTCAATATGGGGTAAGTCAACATCCTTCCAGCATGGAGCAGGTTTTGGGGTTTTGGCCAAACTCCAGCCGGTTACATCATTTTTGTGTGAAGACCTGAACAGTGCAAGGCTAAAAGGTTGTGTCTGGGATAGGGTGGGGAGTCCTGGCATTTTCATACTGCCACCCCAATTTGCTTTATCTGCCTTTGTTCCAGCTTGGAGCAAAGAGCTGGAGGGCCTTCATTAGAGATTTAGTCAGATGCTGTTTCCCCCAGGTACAGAAGCAATTGCTCTTTGACTTGCCAGGTTTAACACTGCAGGATTTTGCTGCCTGCTCCCTACCTTTCCTTTTTTTCCCTTCTACCTTTTGACGTTTAATGGGACTGCAGACCCTTGGAGCCCAAACTCCGAAATGACAGTTTTCATTACGCTCTTTAAATGGACTCTGTGACCTGGAGCCGGTTGAGGTTCCGCAGACTGGATTCTTGACTCCTTCGTTAGCTTTGATCAATGGAATCTCATTAGTGAAAAGCATTGCCAAATGGAGTAGAATCTACTTAGGGCCATCTTTTAATGGATGTTCTCAGGGATGACCAGGCTTAAATACTACTTAATTTCATATTTTTAGCTAAGTTTTCCTCAGTGACAGCTCCTATCTACTGACAGATAAAATCCTGATTTCTCTGCTGTATTGGCCTCAGTGGAGTCCAAGCTATTGCTTCCCCTGGGCCATTGCCAGCCCTGTGTGAGCTGCAGCCTGCAGGGTAGGCTGGAGAGCCCAGCAAACACTGGAGCCCCCTGAGACTGGGATGTTCATCCTTGACTACCAGGAAGGTTCCTGCGCAAGCTGAGGCCTGTCTGGCCCTGTTTGTATAGAAGAGGTCATCAGAAAATAAGGAGATGTTTCACAAATTCTTCTTCTGAGATAAAGCTCCATGTTGGGGTGGAGAGCAAACAGCCGGTCAGTGATAGATGTGGCAGCAGGCTCCTGAGGTCTGGAAATGGCTTTTGTAGACAACTGGAAAAGCTTCTTGGTACTTATTTTCTCATTCATGAGAGTAATGGTGCCATCCTGTTGGTGTCTCTGCTGCTTTTGTTGCTGCGTGGTCCATCTCTTCCTGCTGCTGGCTCAGCTGAGTGACTTTGTGCCCTCACCCTGCAGGCATCCATCATGACAGGGAGTGTGCACAACCTGGGCTTGGACAGCAGCAAGCTGCTCCTGGACTCTGTCAACCCGTCGGGACTGAGCCCGTTGAGGAAGGCAAACACCAGCTGCGAGGACGGACAGACTGAGAGCAGCAGCTCCCCTGCCAAGAAGAACGAGAGGAACCTGGATGTGAAGAAGATCGAGAAGGAGATGCAGGAGATCATGTCCCCTACCCCCCTCGAGTTTCACAAGGTTTGTGTTGCCGAGGGTTGCTCTTGCTGTGGCACTGCAGGACCTTGATGGTTACAGCTGTAGAAGCTTTGAACCTTGTAGATCTTCTTTCTTCAGAGGAACCCCCTGAAAATCTTCCTTGTTAAAGGTAGCCCCCACCAGGGTCTGCAGCAAAGGTTTCCAGAGGGTCAGCTGGAGATGAAGGGGTCTCTTCAGAAGAGTAACAGGATTTAGCTGCCATGCTTCAGCAGGGTTCCAATCTGTGCTTTCCTCTTTCCCTTTATTAGATGAGATTTCCAGGTCCTTGTGTTCTGGAGTTCATTAATTGGTGCTACAGATACAAGCAAGAAAGCTCAAAGAATGGCCCTGTGGGGACCCATCAACCTTTTTCCAGTTCAGTAGGGCGCATTTTATATAATAAATAACTTAAAAATAACTTTTTCCCCCTCTTCTTCCACTCCATTGCAGCCTTTCCTGAAGGGGTGCTCTTCAGCAATGGCATGCTTGTTTGAATTCAGTGCCCAGCTGAACATAACCAGTTTAAGCATGGTGCAAGGCAACAGTAATTAGGAAAACTAATTAAGTGTAGAAGCTGCTGATGCAGAGTGCAAGCAGGGGAAGAAGCTGGAGAGGTTTCAAAACATTTGACTGCCTTTTTCTTTCCTAGTGTGACTTTAGAGAGAAAGCTGCAGTTATGGGAGCTGGAAAAACAGCTTTTGATGTTTGATCTGCTCTTGTCCTTCAGGGCATGGCAAATGTGTCTTTGAATAAAACTCCTTCGTACCTGAAGGAGGGGAGCTGTGTAATTAGGCATGGTATAGGGTGACTCTTCCTTCTGCTGGAGCATCTCGTGTTGGCTGCTTTTGCAGATGAGGTTGAGGCCAGGAGGGCTGCTCCTGCACATCATCCTGGCCACTGTCCTTCCCAAAGACTGCACATCCATGGGGCTCATCCAGCCAAGAGCACACTGATGGAGTTAGAGCCCCATGGAAGAGTTGCACTTCTACTTCATGGGAGGCAACGGGAGATTTTGGCGGTGTTGGGAGATCAGTTGTTCTTGGCTCCCAGTGTTATCCATGGCAAGATACGCCTCGAGCTCCTTTAGACAAGGCCAAAGCGTGACATGCTCAAGGAGAGGGTGATGAGATTACCCCTTTCTTGTCCTCAGTACATCTGCACTTAGTGATAGGAGTTTTCTGAAAAGAACAGGGAAGTGTAGAAGTTCCTGCTGAGTGATGTGTTCAGAACAAGCTGTCCTCGCGTTTGACACACTACACTGAAAACTCCCTGTGGACATGTTGATTCTTCATGTGCTGTGGCATACACAGAGGATGCACAGCATAACCTGGGCTAGGGGAGGTGATGCTTTATCAATAACACTTGGTTTGCTGCTCTTTGGGTGAAATACAGCAGCTCTCTGTGTTACGCTGCTTGTGTTTCCTTCCACATTCAAAGGAGAAGGACTGCTGTGTGGCTGCTTGATGCTAGTCACCCAAGCACTTCTCCATGTGACCTACCAAAGATGATGGTGTCTGGTAAATAAGGCTCAAGCTGTCTTATCTCCTCCTTCCTCTGGTGCATTAAAACTTGTGTTTTCTGTTTCTGCCCCTCCAGATGACGCTCCACAAAGACCCCGAGAGTGAAGACTTTGGATTCAGTGTGTCGGATGGCTTGTTAGAAAAAGGTGTCTATGTAAATATGGTCCGTCCGGATGGGCCAGCAGATCAGTGTGGCCTCAAGCCATATGACAGAGTGCTTCAGGTAATAAATGCAAAATGCAGTTCTGGAGGCTGGGACGGAGTGAATGAGTGGCTGAGAGGAAGAGAGAAGTGAGACCCACCCATGGCAGCACTAACTTTAATGAAAGGTAATAGTTAGCCAACTAGGTGAGCTCTTAGCCACCAAGCACTCAATGAGACCTGTGTTTTATAATGAGAAATCACTAGGTGGTACCCCTAGGTTACACCTCCTCCAGGACACTGCGTGTCCTGGCACTGGCCCTTTTGAGCTTGGGGAGCTCAAAGCAACCAAAAAGGTGTGATGCTTCCTCTCTTCACCCTTGGTCCTTTTATTACCATGTAAGAGGGTGATTTTTTTGGATGAACTAAACTGTATTGACCGGTATGTGTTCCTGCAAAGCCCCATGCGGAGGAGCCAAGTGGTGTTCATAAGGTTCTGTGCATGCCTTTGGCAACTAAAAGAGTTTTCTAGGAAGCAAAGTGTTTTTCATGGATGTTTTCCTTTGAAAGATGCTTGTACTGAAATAGCTGATGTAGAAACAGAATAAAAGCTCTGCTCACAAGCAGTCTGTAATAAATATGACTGGGGCATATCAGGCTACCAGAGGGACAGTAAGAGCATGGTGAGTTTTGGAGGTTGGGGAGGAGCTTTAGATGGATGAAAACCAACTATTCTTGCTTTGGGGCAACTCAAAAGCAACTGAGAAAGTGCAACCCCAGTGGAAAACCTGCCCCCATTTTGGAAATGCAGATGTTGTGACCATGTTTGGGAACACTCAGAAAGATGTTTAGTTTTAGTGATTTCTAGGCGGGGGTTGTCAGCAGTAGGATTAGAGCCAATAAATTATGTACATCAGGTAACTGGAGGACTTGCAGCGCTGTGGGGAACCTTGTTTAAGCTTGTTATGGTCTCTAGCCAGTTGGCTGCTACACAATTATTCCTTCTCGGCTTCAAATAAAAGATGGTGCAAGAATGAACAAGAAGCTAATTAGGCTTTGGGCTGCCTTTCTGTTGAATGTTGGATGTGTCGCTTTCTTACGAGTGCCAAGTGCTCTGGGAGGTGTGCCCGAAATCCTAAACAGAGCAGCATGAAGACTTTCAACACCCCCCTTCCACATGCTGAGCTGCATGGCTTACACCTACAAGAAGACGAGGCAATTGGCATCGTGTTGACATGTGAAGTTGTGATTGAGGGCTTGCAGACCTGGGTCAGGCAACTGCCATCAAGAAGCACAGAGAGGTGTTGCTGAGGATGCTTCACGGGGCTGCTGATTATGGGCATGATGATGTGCATGAAGGCCAGTGAAACGCCTCGTCCCTGCTGTAACAGCCCCTCTGGATGGATTAGCTGGAGCACAGCATTGCACTAATGGCATTTCTGCACTGGAACTGCTTGGCTGGCATAGTCCAAAGGCAGAGCACGCTGATAGCTTGTCTGTCCTTGTCTGTATATGGTCTAGAACTTCTCCTTAGTCACTACGCTGCAAGAAGCAGTATTGGGGCCAACTGTGTGGGCACTGGTTAGGGCAGGGGGACACTGCTACTGTCACAGAGCCTAGCTCCATGGGCATGCACTAATGCTGGGAAAGGGTTTTGGATTGAAGGGTTGCATGGGCTCCTTCAGCCCTTACTCAGAGAAGGAAGCAACACGTGGCCTCAGGGGTTATGCTCGCTCCAAAGGTGGGTGGGAAATTCCTTTCTCTCTTCCCTGCTTCTCCTCCCGGTGCTGTTTGCCAGCCCCTCCATCCTGGAGCTGTCGTGGCACCAAGCCCAAGTGCTCTGGCAGATGTAGGTGACAGAGCTGGGGTGGTTCCTGCAGGTGACCCAGCCTAGAAACGTGCTTGAGGGTCTGCAAGCGACAGTAGTAAAAGCGCTTTCACTGCTGAAGCCTGCAGAGAGAATTTGCAGCCACCTTCTGAGCCCACGTGAAATGCATCCGGACTCCTCTGAAAGGAAGGATGTAAACGGGCAGAGGAGAAGCAGAAACTGTTCAGTACGGTCTCAATTTACTGCTGGCTGAGCTGGAAAGTGGTTGGCAGGAGCCTCATGGTCTGAGCTGTGTTAATTCTCTGGGCGCTGAGTACCCTGCATCACAAAGTTAAGGTCAGCAAAAGCCATGATGACGAAAAAGTCATGGAAAATGGCAACTTTTCGCCTGCAGGCTTGTACTGGAGAACTGGTTTTGAGCCTTGTAGTGTTTAATAATGGTCATACTGCTCCAGACACTGGGGGTCAGGCTTTATGCCCGATCCGGGCTTTGTTTTCTCCTTCTTCTACCAGTTAATGCATCATTGCTCAGCTAAGGAAGGATGTGCTCAGCCTTAAGGGGTACCCCTCTTTGCTCTGAACTCGGAGTCAGGGCTGTGTGTTTTCACCAACCTTGCCATTTCTCACTAACAAACATGGTCTTTCTGTTGTTCCTCCCCATGGCACATCCTAAACCCATCCTGGCAGGTAAACCGCATCCGAACGAGAGACTTTGACTGCTGTCTGGCTGTTCCCCTGATTTCGGAGGCTGGAGATAAGCTGGACCTGGTGATTAGCCGGAACCCCTTGGCACTGGCTACCAATACTCCCCAGGAGGGGAGCAGAGAGCTGTCAGCACAGGTAGCCCATGGTACTGAGGTCAAGGCGAGCATCCAGACCCTCTGAGCAGCAGGAGCAGACGATGCCCAGGGCCTCCGCTGAGCCATTGTGGTATTTGGGGTGTTTTTGCTGTTGTTTGCACTGGTATTTGTAAATGCTGTGTGTACCATAACCTGCAGGTAGGGAGGTGGGTCTTCAGACAGCCAGATAGTGCTGGGAAGGTCGGAACTGGATGCGCATCTTGGGCCGCAGGCAGCGATGGGGTGAGTTGTTGGCGTGAGAAAGGAGCATCCACAGCCATCCCCCATGGCTTTAGGGTGTGCGGGGTCCTGCCTCCAGCATCCTCCTCACTTGGAAGGCCTTGGCCATTCTATAAACACACATGGTGCTATTTTCTTTCTTGTTTGCTTGGTTAATCACATATGGCGAGACTGAAACGCCTTTTCTGTTGTGCTCCATCCTTTAAACACTCCTCATGGATCAGTTGATTTCTGCATCCCCTTGCGCTCCCAGTGCAGGGCCATGGAGAGCCCTGTTGAAAAGACATTCAAAATGCGCTTTAGAGCGGTGATGCAATTCTGGTTCAAAACTTGGTATCTGCAGCTGCCTCTTGCCACCCCCCTTG
Organism: Psittacus erithacus; assembly: GCA_009867235.2. Classification (NCBI taxonomy): domain Eukaryota; kingdom Metazoa; phylum Chordata; class Aves; order Psittaciformes; family Psittacidae; genus Psittacus; species Psittacus erithacus. Next base: position 15,038 of record WYDI02003430.1, read on the forward strand.
TCCATGCTCCCCACCAGGGTTGGCTCACCCTGCAGTGGGATGTAGCACCTCATACCGCTATCAGTTCTCATGAGCGATGTGGTTTCCTGTGCTGGAATAGTTATTAGATGGCAGAAGGCCATAGTCAAGGCTAAAAGCCTTGAATTACCTGCCCAAATCCCTATCCACCTTGTTTCTCTGGGCTTTATGGAGATCTCTTGCTTGCAAACCTGGCCTTTGCCCACAAGTGAGTAGCTTGAAGCACAGTGATCTTCCCAGGGCTGCCCCTGATGTTTTTGAGTTAATAAAACCTCATTGTCTCCTATCAGGCAGTGGCATGAGAAGCCCTTCATTGGATGGAGGTTGTGTCCCGTGTTCCTGTGTGGGCTTGGGCTCTGTGTGTGCCCACATGGGTTTGGCTGCTCGTCCCTGGTCCACCCCCCTTTGCCTGTTGCTGGCCTTCCCGTGGCTTTGCAAGCATGATGCCCCATGGTTGCTCCCCTTTTCCCTCCCAAGAGCCCCCAGCCCCATGGGGAAGAGGGGCCACAATGTCTGCATTGGTGTCCTCATCTGCCTGCCCCCTTTCACGTATTAGCACTTTATGATGCAATGTATCAGGGTGTTTCTTCCAGACACGTGCCCGGCCCCATCCAGCTAGTTGTCGTTGTAGCCATTTTCTCTTGGAGTATGCAATATCCCATACCATTGCTGCCACTATTAGATAATGTGCCATAATTGATACTGTGGAGCATTGACAGTGCAGCCGAAAGTGGTTTTATATGCAATATTCTGAGCAGTGGAAGCTCTCATAGGTTTTTAATGAAGACTTTTATTAAAGGCTTTAAAAAAAAAACCAAGAAAAAAAAAGAGGAAGAAAAACTTGGTCCTTGTACCCCTTCCTATGCATTTTGAATGAGATGAAGATGAACTGCATTACTTAAACGTGTATTTTTATCCATATATTAGAGTGTATTCCTTGTAAAGTATTTTTATATGCTGATTTTTCTTATGTATCTATGAAAGCACAATATTTAAAAGTACAGCATTTCAAAGACTATTTTAGTCCTGTTTTGGACCTCTTTGTAAATCTCTGTATTGAAACGGGATTGCAATGACTTTGACCTTTTTTTTTTTTTAACTAAATAAAAGCAAATGAACCGTATTTGGTTTGGGCTGTCTCTTTCAGCTGGAGGATGATTTGCTGTAGCCAGATTATCATAGAATCACAAAGCGGGTGGAAGGGACATGAAGCTTATCCAGTTCCAACCCCCTGCAACAGGCAGGGACACCTTCCACTAGACCAGGTTGCTCAAATTATCCCACCTCTGAAACCAGACATCCAAAGATTTGATTGCTGTGGACACAGTTCCTCGTGTCCCTAAGCTGAGAATTCCCTTTGCGCTTGCAAAGGGCTTTAGGACACCCCTATGGTCCCAGCACGGGCAGCGCAGGCTGGGGCCCTGCCCGGATAAGGCCGTAGGGAATATCCACTCGCTGGCAAGGGAAGAGCGCACTGGGTTTCGCAACCCTTCATGGCCAAGTGGGTAATGCCTGAGCACGGTATGGAAATGCTCCTGGTTAGACCTGGGGAATCATTGCCCCATAAACAAGCTTTATCTCCCATCTCTGGCCGCCCTCCTGGGGCGCAGGCTTCCAAGCAAAGCCCTTCGCACGCTTGGCACCGGGGACGTGCCAAAGGCGTGCGGAGCCAAGTGAGGTTTAACAGGCGCCCGTGCAACGTGACCGTGCACCAGGTACAAGGTCAGCACGGTGCTGCTCCTCTGGTATGCGCTGCCCTCTCCTCCTCATGTCACCGTGTGTCCCATGGACCGAGGGAGCTGGGTACAGCCATGAGTAAGGTGACAGCTGCCCAAGGCAGGCAGATGACACCCTATGGCATCAGCTTGTGGCATTTATGGCTTTTCGAATTATTTTCACTCTAATTATTTAATTTTAATTCCTTGGGGCTTTTTGAATGGTGCATTTTAACCTGAGCTAAACCAGTTTAAACAGTTGCTGTCTGTGCTGCTATCAGGCTGCTCAGACCAGGCACTGCAGGCTTTGCCTACCTTACATCAGAGCTTAAGGAATGGCCTCTTTGGTTTAACCTTCATCTCTTTTTGATTGAGAGGCCATTAACTGAGCCTGAAACGACCAGGAAAATAACTGGGGTTTGGTTTGGTTTCCCTTTCTTTTTCTTTCTATTGTGTTTTTCTGATGTATTTCAAGCCCCATCATAGTGGTGCCATGCAGCCAAGATGATACAGATCTTGGGATGGGCTGAGACGAGGCAGCTCATACATGTATATGTGTGTGTGTAAGCACACATATATATACACACGTATACATATACACATCTACATACACACACATATATACATATATATACACATATATATACATACATATAAAAATGAGAATTTATTTATCCATATTGAACTACTCAGCAAATTTTAACATGTCTTTATAATGTTTCCATTCTGAAGTGTTTAGAATATATTTATCCTTGCATGTGAGTGTGATTTTACTATTTGCACATATGTATCATGAGATCATATATGAGTTATGTATCTAGATTATAGCCTGTACTAAAGTGTATCTATTTCTTTGAATGACTGTATATGGTGAGTGTTGTGTATAATTAAAGCAATGCATCCCGCTTATCAATTCTAAGTAGTATCTGGTGTGCTTATAGGCATATGTATTAGGAGTATTTATGGTGGAAGTGATAGCATGTACCCTAACTACTCTCCTGCACATTATCAAGGTGTTGTGGTTTACCCAGGACACAAGTTTAGGAAGAATTGTATTGAACCAATCACCACTACAGTTCCTCAGCATCTATATGTGTCTGAAATGGAGTGGGATGCAACTTCTCTTTCCTAGATTTTTGTCATAGTTGCTTAGGTTCCCAAATTGTGAATGCTCAGAAGGTAACCATATGAAGATACCATCAAATTTCAGGTTTTTCCCCCTGAACACTTTTCTAGAAGGTAGAAATGTCTTCTGTCACAGGCTCTTCAGAACCAGTGCTTCAATAAGAGAAGCTTTCAGAGGAGGAAAAACTGAGTGAATGCCTAAATGGATGACTGCCATCTGCATTCCTGTCATTTCTCTACATCAGTTAAAGGAATGGCCCCTTGTTTTCAGTACCTTCTGGTTTTAACATGCTGCAGGAACTGATGAAGACAGTAAATATAGTAATTACAGCATATTTTGAGAAACTGTCACTGTTTCGACATTCTCTAGAGTTTTGGTCTTGTCAGAATTATTCAACTTGTGCGCAAGGAGCTTTTCAAACTTGCAAAAACACATTGGGAGATTTCAGCCTTGCTTCTTGTCCCCCCTAATAGTATGTTGTGCCTAAAGAAGAGGTCTTCCAAGTCAAATAATTTCATGGACGTAGGGACTGGTGAGCGTATCAGGCAGCACCGGTTTTGAAGAATATTTTGGTTGGAAAGTCAAGCAACTGCATTTGAGAGGAAAAGAATAGTAGTAAACTTAACATTTCCTTATTTCCAGTTAATGACATTCATTACAAAATGCAATTTCATTTACAACATGGAGTTTGCCTCAAGAGTGAAGAACCATTTATGACTATTACTAATGAGAGGAAGTTTGTGTGTTGTGCCTGTAGATAGTTTTATGTGTAAATACTCTCATGTTATGGTTCATAATACCATGGGAGATGGTCTTTTTTGATTGCAGCATTCTGTGTCCATACATTGTGAAGGATTGTTATGCTAGAGGAAGACTCTGAATGAGAAGGCCATTCATTAACAGATTTCTAAAAAAATACTTGGCGTGCTAGGATTTGCAAGTGAACAGAAGAAGGGAATGTAATTGAAGGGGAGTGGTTTTGGATTTTGTATGTTTGTTTGGTTTGGGTGGCTTGGGTTTAGTTTTGTGGTTTGTTGGGTTTTGGGATTTTTTTTCTAAGTGCTTCCCCATACGCTTTTCACGTAGGCATGTGCATGCATTTAATAGTCTCAAGATAAGAAATGAATTTGGGAGGAGGTGTTCAGTTTATAAAAGTGATATGCACAAGAACGGCATTACCACTGTATTTCATTCTTGTAATACTTGTGGTATGAGACAGATACAGATACCCTCTTGCAGACAGCAAGGTAAAATGGTTACTTCCTCTGGTAGTTAATTTTAAGAAATCTTGTTAGAAATATTTTTTTGGAACTGGTTGTAAATTTGTAATTTACATGTAAAGCAGTTCTAGAAGAAAATGGGAATTTTCTTTAGTTCCATTATCCACCCTTTCACTGACAGACATACTTCATGCTCCTTAAACACCTTTACTTCTTCTATAGTTAGTTGCTCTTTAAATGAAAGCACTTAGGCATTAAAGGCTGCATTTAAGACTACAGGCCTTTTCCCTGAATAACAATAGCTCTCCTTTTTTCTTTAGAAGTATGTGTTCACTTACTAGTTTAATATTAAAATCCTTTTCATGAATAGCTCTCACACATTCCTCTCAGATTGTCTTAGGCCTGTGAGGCAACAGACTGGTGATAAAGATTTAAGAGTAGAAAGTTATTAAAAACTGTGTGAGAGGGGGAATTAGCCAGGAGGGAATATGTCTTCTTAGAGGGCAGTTGCTCTAGGTGACTTACTTAGGAATTAATGAGATTTTAACTTTTCCATGCAATCATATTTAGGAGCATCTTATGAACAAAGTAAGCTGATTTCAGTATCAGCTGCATTTCAGAGGAAAGCTGGACTCTCTGCCATCAAAAATATGCGTCTTTGAAATTATTACAAATAATTTCAGTCTATTCAGAGACTTTCTCAGAAATCATCTCCAAGTTTGTAGACCTTGTGATGTCATATACCTGCATAATATTGTATGCCAGAATCTGTTCTTTATGCCAGTAGGAGTAGCTGATGAAACTCATGCAGCCTCTGTGTGCGGCCAAGAGACACTGGCCTTGATCTTTCAAAGCATTTTCATGTTTATCAATGTGTGGAAAAAATAAGTAGCAATTTGTCAACAAGTGCTTGTGTCAAAAAAACTGAAAAAACCTGAAAGAAAGGTAGTTATTATTAGTGTGGTGGATAGTCCATAAGAACAGAATTGTGGTTCAAAATATTTGGACTTCACAAGACTGGCTTTGTATCTCAATAGTTGGTGTTAGGGCTTTTAAATATTTTTGCATCTTCTGTAGAATCAACAGCACATTACATAAACAAAGAGATGTGCTGTTATCCAGTTTTTCATAGGACTTTAAGTCCTGAGTCTGTTTTATTTCATCATTGTATTGATGTTCATCTTCTAAGTGTATGAGCATTTGCTAAAGGTCTTCACAAAAAGTTTCCCCAAGGCTTTTAATGGGAGTCATCATAATTTGGTGAATATGCTCTGCATATCTTTTTGGATCCAGCACAAACAAAAAATAGATTTTCTTCCAGTGACCTTTGAGAATATGAGTTTTCTGAAGAGACTCAAGCCGTTTAAAGTATGCAGTCCCACCAATCCCATCATTGGAGATGTAAAACACCAAGCAGCTTTTACTACTTACCTTTTCAGGAAGAACAGTTCTGGTTCTTGTTTTTTCTGATAGCATTTTCCTTCTTCTACCTCTTAGGTTAGAATTACTAACTCATGACACAAGAGCTCTTACTGAGTAGCATGACATAAAAAGTTATTATCAATTGAACGTGTAATGTGTAGTATCTCTATAGACTCCAGAGCTTACAGATAGAAGTTGAAAAGATTTAAAGGCAATATATGATGGCCATGTGTTCTTCCATGATTAGGTTACTAGTCATGCTGGACTGTGTGCTGGCTAAAACTGAGGGCTTGTATTTTAATATGCAGTCAGAGTCTGACAGCAGTAGACATCTTATTGTGCTCCTGCAGCCAGGAAAAGGTTTATAAAATGTTTTACAGGTGTCCCAACAAGTAACAAAAAATAGATGATATTCTGAGATCTTAATTTAGTGTATGAGATCCCTGATAAACTTTCAGATTTGGATCTTCTACATCTTCTACTTGGTTCTCAGGTTTCCACAAAGGAGACTTTCTTATGAATCCAGCTCAGACAATTGAGAAGTGGGGCATGTTACATTTGAACAACTTTACATGTCATTATATTTCCCTTTAATTGAAGTTTTCCTGATGTACATACAGATTTCTTCACAATTTAAGTTCTAAATTCTGAATTAGCATAGTCAGTCACTGATTAGTATTCTTTTTAAGCTACAGGACTCACAAAAAAAGCAAATGACATTGTTTAGATGACAGAAAGAACTTTTGAGTTTTTACTTGCTGTGTTAATCCTTAAATGGTCTTACAGACTGTTGTTGTTTCCATGCTGGAGAGAATGAAAAGTTTGTGTGAGAGATGATGTGCAAAAACTGAGAAAAGCATTATATGAAACAAAAAATTACTTTGTTTGTCTGTGTATATGCTTTCATGCTGTAAGCACATATATATATAGCCAGTTATGTCTAGATATTTAGACCCCTTGCAGTACTGATAATGTACCCGTAGCTCTTTCTCCTCCCATGCTATGCATTTGTGCTCCGTTCTTTTAGTTCTTGTCAACAGCTGAATATTTATATTATATTGCATCATAGTCTATTGCTTCTACTTGTCTGTGATTTTGTTTTCTGTTGTGTTACGTCAGTTTTTCTTCTCATTAGCATTCTCAGTGCTTTGGTTTTTTAAGTCTAACCTTTTTTCTGGAAAGCACAGTCTATATTACACTGATTCTGATGCTGAGTCTAGGTTTTCAGTGCCGAGCCTGACCCACTGTCCAGGCATACTGTCACACCAGTGAAATATGAGCATTTCATAAGGATGACTTTTCTATCACGGGATTTTTTTCCCCATCTATGAAGCCAATAGTTGTTGTAGATATCTGTTTGGACTTTCGTGTTGTTCTGCTCTGAAAAGTTTGAGACTCTTGAAAGGACACGACTGTTCTCTATGCTATAGCTATTGCTATCTCAAGTTTTTGTATAGAACCTCTTAGGGGAGTACTCACTGAAGGAGCTTTTCATCTGTTTCTCTCATGTGTGGATGATGAATACTCAGTACAATCACTGATCTCTCAATCAAAGAAAAAAAAATCTGTAGAAAAAGAGTGTAAAGTGAGAGATGCCTGAAGTGTCTATCGCTCTTCCCTGATTATTGGACAACAGGATTCAGCCCTGCCCTTGTGGATGTTCCCTAGCATTTGATGGGATTTTTTTTTTAGGCCCAGGCAGTTGCTGCCTTTACTAATACTACATAGTACATTTTTCCTTTGTGCCTTCTCATTGTCTCTACTGTTTTGGTAGATGCGCATGATGTAAACCAGGCAACTCAACTGGGAGAAGCTGAGCATATGCTCTTTTTGACCTTTTTTTTTGGAAGAGACACTAGCAAGTACGTGGGGGTGGAACAAATTTCTGTATCTCTGGTAACGATCAAACTCTGATTACTATTAGGACTGCTGAGTATATCGCAAGCATTCCTGCTTTCCTGGCAAGGACATCAAATACCTAGATCTCCAGATTAAAAGTATATTCTATAACTTTCCACATGAAAATAGGAGTTGTCATTTCTTGTTTTCCAGCTGTCTTCCGTCTTATGTTTCATAGGCTTTGTGGCCTCGGAGACTGCATGGCTCAAGAAATGACAGAGGAGACCACCCCACCAAGCTACCTTCCTCTTACAAGCTGTTTTGAACATAGAAGATGATGAAGCATTGTTATTAATTCCTATTCTAATGTGAGAAGGATTTAAACTAATGCATTTTCTATTTTATTGTGAAAGTTGGTCTTACAAACATCAAAGAAGTTTAGCCTGTGTTTTGCACATCATGGAATATCACAGCATGGGGAAGGAAAGAACAGGAAGATAGAAGTTGAAATGCCATGCCAATGACATAAAATCACTTAAGTAATATTATTATGTACTTTCCAGAGCAAAACAAAATAGTTCTGTGGTTCTCCTGCAAATAAAGAAGTTTCAGTAGGATTAAAAAAAAAAAATAGCTGAAAGTTAGTTTACAGGACAAACCAGTGTATTGCTAATCTTTCAAGCCTTTCTGGTTACCCAGCATTTAAGCGTTATTGGTGCTGTTGCCCTTAAGAGGGGAGATTAATGTATATCAGATTTTTTACAATCACAGTCCTGTATATCTATTAAATCATTCTTCACTAAGTAAACTAGAAATAAACAACAAAAAACTTCAAATCTCTTTTTGTTTTCCAGCATAAAAAATACCTTTCCTTCTCTCTGTGGCCATAGTAACCATGTTTCTCTGTTTTCCTCCTAGCTTTCTTCAGTTTTGCATTCTGGCAAAATACATATCTCTGTACTGATCATCACCTGAAATCTAGTTAGTTCTTGGGGCATCTTCTTGCTTGCTGTAACACAGTTCTTGGGCTTTTCGTCTCACCCAGTATACTGGACAATGTTTTCAGTGGCTTTTCTTCTCACTGGAAAAGTCACTTCAGCTGAATCAGAGGACAAATTACAATTCAGCCTTATTAAGCAGCAAATAGCTTTTGGCAACTATATAAATAAATCAAGTTTATATAAAAGCCCTAATAATTTTCCATGTGACCTGTTGCATTAATTTTTGTTTGGGTATATTTACCCTATCAAAATGTATTGTGGTGACTCTTGAGATCTGTGAAAAAAATTTTAATGTTGTCTTATAGCTGGTAATGTCATAATTGCTTGGGGGTTCACATGGGTTTGAGGGAGATTTACAACATGATTCTTTTTTCTTGTGGTAAACAGATTTCTGAAAGTTCTTTTCTGATTGTCAAAATAGATTAATACTGGTACTGTATGTATAAGAACAATAGAGATCAGGTGGTTTGGGGTTTTTTTTGTATGTAAAGAAATCCACCTTCAGGTTCTACAGCATTTACAGGTAATGTCTTAGTGAATTATGAAAATTATTATTTGTAGACAAATTAAGTATACCTGCAAATAAGAATATTGAAATACTGAACGGCTGGGTGACAAACCATCTGATGAAATTCAATGGAAGTAAATGTTAAGTGAAATGTATGGCAGTTGTGGAAAAATCCTAACTTTCTGTTGTGGTTTAAGCTTAGTCGTAAATTAGAAAAGCATGTAACCTGCTTGTTCCTCCCTCCTCCCCCCCACTCCCGGAGGAATGGGGAGGAGAATCGAAAGATTGTAACTCCCACGGGTTGAGATAAGAACAGTCCAGTAACTAAGGTATAACACAAA
>WYDI02003432.1:0-18570 GCA_009867235.2 Psittacus erithacus
CTCTGCAGGGCTGCTCTGAATCTCTTCTCTGCCCAACCTGTAGCTGTGCCTGGGATTGCTCCGACCCAGGTGTAGGAAACATATCGCAGTGTTCTATAGAGGGATACTTCAGGGAGGCTCTTTACAATAAAAGAGACCATTTAAAGTATCAAAGAATTAACAGCATACAAAAATGATTCTCAGCTATTAATAAGTCAATGTAAAATTTTCATGCGAGATGAAAACCAGATTTATTTAAAAAGTAAGGACTCAGCTTTTACTCAAGGCTTTTTCTTTTTTTTTTTTAATTATTATATATTTACCATGAGATGTAAAGCGTAGACACTGGTTTTGCTGACCTAGTATTTCCAGAGGCCAAGAAGTTAAACTTTGGACTCTGGTTTCTAGAAACCATTACACATGGACATGACAATTTAAATACGTGGGTTTAGGTCTGACAGCCAATAAAGCAATCTCTTCAGGTATAGACTGTAAAAGAGTTAGCTCTAAAATTCTAACAAATTCCTGAGCTCACACTGGATGTTTAAACTTCCCTCTGTAATGCACATCTAAACATTTCAAGCAAATATTCATGAATTCATGCTTCTCAAAGCTATGATAACAACTACACCGCTTAAGAAGAGTTCACTACAGATCTTGACCTTCAAAATGAATGGGGAATTTAGCCTCTGCTATTAAATTACATAGTAAAATATAATTTGTTGTGTAATTCCAAACACATACACTGGATAACCAAGCAAGAACCAGCTGAATGTCCTTCAGATTTATAAGTAATCCTGCTATTCCAGTGAGCAGAAATATTGAGTATAAACCTTGAAAAGCTAGTACTGAAAAATAAATCCTGAAGATCCAATACTGACTTCTAAAACATATATCTAGAAGTCATTCACTGCTTTCCCTTTAACAGGAGTGAGCAAATATTTGAACATGCAGCGTGCATGTTGACATTCCTTCCTTTGACCCTGAAAAAGTAGAACAGTATAGGTACTTTGAGTAAACTTCAGGGTGCTTGGAGAAAGAAAATAGGACAGCAGTGATAAGGCAAATGACCAGATTTCTATTTGTAATGTCCGCCACATTGAATTCCACTCCTGTTCTACTGATTTGACAGAGAAATTGGTTTTCTTCCTTTTTCCAGTGCCAAAGAGCTTACTTCAATAGGTTATCTGGTGGCAGAAGATTCTTCACTGCCTTTTACTTTGAATTTCTCCTTGATGTGTGCTATACTCATTTTACACTAGTGAGACTGTAAATTAATAAAAAAGAGTATTTTGACAGTGGGCATGCGGCCTGTGCTCTATTATAATCAGTGACTTTTGGCCTCTAGATTTAGTGAGTCTAAAATTTTACCTTGCAATCTAAAATCTCCATAGACATAAAATTTAAGTGTGGAATTCTTATTTCCAATGGTGCAAATGTAAATGTCTGGCAGTCTAGTTCAGCACTGTAAGAGAGTGAGGCCATGAGAAAATGTGGGCTTGAGTGTACAACTGAATGCATTTGAGTGCATGATTTTGCTGCTGGCTCACTAGTAAGGATTTTTCTGCTTTGTACCATGATTCTTTGGCCTGAATTTGTGCCTTTTTTTCTTATTTAGATTTTTTCCAGAATCCTATGACAGGCTAATTTGCAAGATGTGCCATAGAAAAAGCTATTTCCAGAGATTATAACTCATGTTATTTGGGGCAGACTGAGTGACAGCTACTATTCCTTCCTTAAGCTGCTGTGAAATTTCATTCATTCTTCACCAGTCTGTGCTGCTCGAAACTGGGATCATTCAAGAAATTCACAGAATTGCTATATGAGTCTGGATGAACTAGCATTCTTAAAAATACAGCACACATTAATAAATGACAGTTGTAACGAAATATGCTATTGACTTTGTACTTAGTCAATTTAGGTGTTAATTTCTTGTTTGCTTGCAAGATAATTCTGTCGATGAACTCAATCAGCACATTGCCTCAGTGTTTGAGCATTAGCTTTTCTTGTCATGCAGTGAATATAATTCTGTAGTGGAATAAGTATCATGAAATGGGTAACAAGGACAAAATCCAGCAACTGTTGAGAATGGGATTGCAAGAATGAAACTTTGGGAGATAACCAGAAATGGAGCAGACTAAGCCAATGTCAGTTATACAGAAAGAGGCCCTTCAGTATATGTTAATATGCTAAGCCATAGTTTGCCATTGGGGCAGACTCTTAGGCAAGTTTGTTGTCCTTGCAATACCCCTGATAGCTTCTTCCAGAGGGATGTGACAGGCAATGAGATAAATACTAAAGCTGTGCCAACTAACTCCATGCTCGTAGGAGTCTCTAGCTCAGCCAATGATGCAAGGTTTGCACTCCGCATGCACCCAAAGCATGTATATGTTTTTTCTTTTTCTTTCCGTCTTTAGCTACATATCCTCTTCATCCTCTCCAACTCCTCCAAGTCAGGAGACATGATCTCTGTACCTCTGACCCAGGCAAGTCTGGATATTTTTGGAACATCAGTTTTATCTTAGGCAAAAAAGGTCAGAAATAGGACTTGGAGTCATTGCAATTTTTAAGCATAGAGTTTCTCTACTAGTGGCCAAATTCTTCATATTTCTTGGGCTATATTCTCAATTTGAGAAAGTTTTGTTGGAGAGAAATATTGATATAACAGGTAACTATAAAATTACTTAATTTTTATGCCAGTAGTGACATTAACATTTAGACTGAGGGCTAACGGACTCTTTCGTAGTTCTGTGAATAAGACAACTTTCTGGGTAAAAGAACTGTTGCAAAATCAATGGTTATTTTTGTTATGAAGTTCAAAAGGAACATCAATAAAAACACCAGTGCTTGAAGTTCTTTTGTCCCCTCCAAAGAAAATATATTGGATGCTGAAGGGTTTGTAATAACAGTGCTTGTGCCTGTGATGGGTCTGATGCAGTGATCTGTAAAACAGTTGTAGAGACATATCAAAAAAACAGGAATAGCTTTGGAAAAAAAAGCAGATTTTGCTCTCACAGAGACAAATAATCAATATCTGCAATTTCAGGAATCTGGGCAGCTCAGGGTCATGGGTTACCTGGAAATCAAAGTTCAATGACTGTCTTTATAAAGTTACATCATCAAGTTTGTAAGTTAAATCCACAACAGCCAAAATGCAAAGCAAATGCCAAAATTCTACTTGTCCTCCATGGACTTTGCCATGGACTCTTTTCCTCAAACATGCCTAAATACTGAAGAACATCATAAATTTTGCTTTTGTGTGAATCTATTTTGCTTCCATGTGCTTGTTTTGTAAGGTGGTGTTGTGGGTTTTTTTTAGGTTTTCCTTTTTTTTTTTTTTTTATATTTAAGAATTCCTCATTATCTACCTGCTTTTATTTCCCACATTTTCAAAGTCTGCTTAGACCTTAAAAGTATGAAAATTATTGCCCTGCAGAGTTTTATCAAAGCTGTCTGAACATTTGACTCAGATTTAGCAGGGTCTCATGTGAGTAAGACTCCTAGAATAAAGCTAAGCTTATGCCCTAGAAGCTTTCTGAAACAGAACATAGATCTGGAAAAATATGGATGAAATACAGGTTTTCCTGCACTGTCAGTCCTCCTCAGGGAAGAATCAAATTATAACATCAGTAATAATTGATACTAAAATCACATTTTCATCCCAGAGGATCTCAAAATCATTGTCACCTGGATTGAGTCAGGTGCTTGAAAGCACTTTCCAGAAGCCTGCACAAAGTGGCTTCTGCCTGTACAGACAGGTGTTTTAGCATTTTTATGAGTTCTCACTGTTTGTGTCCTAGAACATTCCACACTCATTTCCAGAAAGTAGAAATAAAAAGAAGGTCATGAATTCCCAGCACTTCAGTGGGCAGATGGGTGATCCACCATGAATGCATTGATTTCAGCATTGTATCACTATTCTGAGAGCTGCAAAAGCTAAGTATACCTAAGACCTTTGACTTGAAGGCATCTTTAGGACGGAAGGCAGCAGTCAAACAAAGAAGAGTGGCGAGCCCAAGTATTTCTGTGAGGGTTTTCATTTGTTTTGGTTTTGTTTGCTTGGTTTGGTTTGGTTTTCTCGATGACCAGATCTCACTGTTGCTGAACAAACCATGCACAAACCACCTTTTATGTTCACTAAAAATAGTCAAAATATCTACTTGAAAAGTTCCATCAAAATATGGATTTTATGAAGTAATAATTTAATTATTTTTAGTGGATTCAAGTAAAGCTGTGGTATGTTCAATGTTTTGAGACTGAATATTAAACTGGAAGAATAATCGTATCTATGGAAGAATAATTTTATCTATGGAAGAATAATTGTATCCACTTATGTAGTTGAGAGGGTGCTGGTTACTACTACTACTACTTCCATCACTTCTCAGGAAAATGTGAAAGTTTATATTGACTTGAACTTAACTCTGCATTGTAGAAAACTACGACCAACTCTATTTTTCAGATGTTAGTGGTATACGGGACTGTGAAACATATTTGCATAAGACTGGCAGTTCTTTGGGATAGACACAGTCTGAGAGTTGGACAAAAGGCTGTATAGAACCATAGCAAAGTGATTTAACATATGTACTAATTCTTTAACTGCAGTTTTAATTTGTGCTTACAAAAGGGCTCTAAGTGAAATTTGAATTATCAAAGTTTGGAAGTCTTGTATGGTAGGGCAGTCAGAGCATTCCATATAGTGAAGATGATATTTATAATACTTTTCTGCCAATCTTTTTTCAACATACATACATCTTCAAACAGGCATGCCTTACACGAAAGGATACTGTTGTGGAAAAAAAATGCTTTTTTTAAATGAAAGAAAGGTTTCAGATAAATAATTTTGCAATTACATACGAAGCCAGGCCATGTTTCACAGTTTTGCTCTTAGCTAGATTGATGCCTAGAAACATACATATGTTTTTCAATGAAGTCTACAGCTACAAGGCGAATTGCTACCCACATCACTTGACATTTCTTCAGAATTCTTTGTTGAGTGTGAATTTCAGAAGCATGAAGTTTTGCAATAAAGAAAAAAAATCCTCAGAGAGAAAATACATTAATTCAGAAATCTGCTAAAATAGTATTTGTAAATGAATCTTAAATTACTAGCATTCAATTGGGAGAACTAGCAATTCCCTTCTTTACCTTTTTAGTTATCGGTACAGGCTGTGATGAGTTTAATTAATGAAGTATGTTCCATAGATACTCATTAAAAACATTCCTTCAGGAAACAGGTATTAGGATGCTAGCTAAAATAAGAATTTCATGTTCTGATTAAGTTCATTTGTATCCCCTATGCTTCTAGCATATAATTTCTAGTAGGATATGTATTCAAAATGAATACCAGAGAGTTAACTGTTGCAATGCAAATTCCTTTGCCAAATGCTTATACTTTCACATTAAACACATGTTATGGAAAGAGTAGAAAAATGGTTAGCATTGCCCTTCAACACCACAAGAAATATTAGACATCATCAGACACAGCCCATTAGGTGTTTAAATCTCAGGATGATTCTTTCAGTATTAGTACCTACAACTAACATGTTACAGAATACACAGAAATATTTTGGCTAGCCTGGCCATGACAGTTTTCTCCCCATCAGGGAAAAGGGAGATGTTTCAGCTGAGGAACAGATGGCTGTCACCGCCCAGAAGCTGCCTGCATCCAGTTGCTATAGGTCCCTTCCTTATTAGGTGGGCATCCATGTGTTGGTGATCGAAAAAATTTAGCTTGTAAAGCAATTAATAGGAAGGATTACACCTTGGGGTGTGGACATAATGTACCTCTAATGATCTGATTAGGGAGAGTGGGCTTCACCAATTGAGCTGGGGCAACTGATACTTCTTGTTAAGTCCACTAGCGGCATACCTCAGCTAGACAGTCACTGCACTGGATTTAGCACTGTATGTAATGTAATATAACATAATATTATATAAAGAGAGGTGCAGCATGGGACAAGTGCTTCATACAGCACTGGACAATACTAATAGACTCTGCAAGCCATGGGAAACTCTGAGCTGATTATATTTGCCTCAAAACCAGAAGCAGCAACCAGTCATGCTGAAAGGCTGTGAGTGGTTTTGAAGGTGACATAAAAGTTCTGATGAACTTAAACTCCATAGGCCAAATCCTCCACCTCTCTTTTGTTTTTGAGACAGGATAACAAATTGATTTCATGTATTAAACCTGCTGGGTGAACTGTCTACTTCTCATCCATTTATTTATCTGTAATGTGATGTTATGTTCCTATTACACTAATTCAGCAACAGTCAGATAACAAGATGCCGGAGTTAACCATGAATATAGAATATATTAGAGTTCTCCTCGGCCATATAACATTTTTATAATGTGATTGCAACAAGAATTTCCTGAGAGACCTGTAATGGACAGACCTATTATAGAACTAAAATAATTTCATAAGGAACAAAATAACATCTTTTAAGCTGGTTGATGTCTTAGCTAACTTGTGCATTATAACACTGGGACATTTTCACTGAAACTCAGAGAGAGTTTCTAAATATATGCCAAGGCGTGTAAAACAAAGCACTACAAATGCGGATGTCTTCTGGAAAACAGAATGAACTTTTATTCTCAAGTCGTTAAGTCAAAATTAATATCAGGCTTTTGGTGTTCCCTTTCTCAGCCTCTCTCTCCGCCGACAGTCACTGCCAAGCGCTGGGAAAGCAGGACGCCTCAGGCTCGGCCGGATAACCCTGACATGGCTCCCGTCCGGCAGCTGCCCGAGGCGCACCAGGGGCCACCGTCCGCCAGACCCCGGCAGCACTCATCGCTTCGCTCCGCACTGCCCCAGCGCCCCCTGGCCGCGGGGCGCCGGCGTCCAGGGTCAGCGCCGGGACAGAGGTAGCCCCGCCGCGGGCCACGGGGAGTCGCTGCTGCCGCTCCGTCTGGTCCCGTCCCGTCCGAGGGCTTTTTGGAGCTTCAGCCCCCCGTGTTCGGCTCCCGTCCCTTGCAGGCCGCAGAACATGGGCTTCCTGGCCAGGCTGCCGGCGCTGACAAAAATTCTCGGAGCGGCGGCGGGCCGGGGCGGCGGAGCGTCGTGGCGGTCGGGACGGCCCTGCCGAAGGGGTCCGCTCCCGTGCTGGGTCGCCGCTGCCCGCAGCCCGCTGCCCAGCGGCCGCGCCGCCTCCTCCCGGGCGGTGGGGAAATACGAGGAAGTTTTCAGGTCTTCGTTGGCAGAGCCCGAGAAGGTCTGGGAAGCAGCCGCCGAGCAGATACACTGGTACAAGCCCTGGGACCGGGCCCTGGAGAGGGGCCGACCGGGGAGCGCCTCCTGGTGAGTCTGCCCTGCGCGGGGCCGGGGCAGAGGGGCCGACCGGAGAGCGCGGTAGAGCGCCGCTCAGCTGTGGCGGTGCCGGCAGCCTGTCGAAGGGGGCGCGGGTATACTGGGTCGTGTGATTAACACAAAACTGCCCCAGCGCTGGTGGTGCGTGGTCAGTGTGCAATAGCTGATGAAGGAGGTGGCTGCAGAGAGTGGAGGGGTCTAATTATTACGTTTGGTTAAGCTTAATGATTAAAAGGAGCATGGATGAGTGTGTTGGGGTGAGAGGGGAGTTATGCGTGTGTGGCAGGTGTGATATACACATGTGTCAGCCCGTGTGTGTCTGAGGAGCGCAGGTGAGTGCGCCTGATACTCTCCCATAGGACCTCTTTTAGGCGTAGGACCTGGCTGCTGTGAGCATAGGAAACGGTGTGAGATGCCTCGGGGAGGTGGGTGCGTAGAAACACAGGAACTGTGGCTTTCAAGAGTTGTTTAATCTTAGAAACTAAGTAGGTGATAATTTAGAGGATGTGGTTAGGATAAAGCTTGGTGAAAATAATGGCATTGTAATATATATATATATGTGGTGTAATATGTATATGTGGTGAATGGCAAATTGACTTAAGACGGAATGTGATACCCTTCTTGTAAATTACCAGATAGGTTTTCCAGTATTTTCTCAAAGGTAATTTACCCGTTAAAATTTTATGTTGACCACAAACACATTTTTTCAGTAAGTTCACATCATGGTCTTTGATCTTTTCCAATGAGAAGCTGATACAGGATAAAAAAGGCAATGAGGGTCATCTTTGGTATGTTGATGTTCTTTGCTACTTTTAGATTTTTCTAGTTTAACTTAAAAATACTTATTTAAAAATAATAATTCTAAAAGTGGAATTAAAAATATTAGTCATTCTTAAATCTGCCCAAATGAAGAGATGCAGAACCTGTAGAATGTAGCTTGTTTCCTTATTGGTCTGGTGTTACTCTGTGGCACCTCTAGTAGTGAAAATTGTTTATATGTCTTAAGCTGAATGTTAAACAGCATCAGCCAGGCTCATGAAGTCAGCAGGGCTGTGTGGCAGTGAGAAGTCCTAAAATGGATGGATAGAGTCCACTTACCTTGATTTCTAGATCATGACACTATTCAAAAAGGGCAGGTAGGTAGGACTGCCTGCATAGTTAGGGTCTAAAGAAGAGTCTAGAGCACAAGTCTTATGAGGAGCAGCTGAGGGAACTGGGGCTGTTTAGGTGGAGAAAAGGGAGCTGAGGGAAGACCTTATTGTTATCTACAACAACCTGAAGGGAGGTTGTAGTGAGGTAGGGGTTTGTCTCTTCTGCCAAATAACAAGTGATGGGATGAGAGGAAATGGCTTCAGGTTGTACCAGGGGAGATTTAGATTGGATATTAGGAACAATTTCTTCACCAAAAGGGTTGTCAAGCACTGGAACAGGCTGTCCTGAGTCACCATCCCTGAAAGTGTTTAAAAAATATGTAGATGTAGCATTGAGGGACATGGCTGAGTGGCAGTGAATGGTTGGACTTCATGATTTTAAAGCTCTTTTCCAACCTAAACAGTTCTATGATTCTGTGATTAAAGACTAGTAAAGCTCATTGACTGTGGCATTCCTGAACAGAATAATGAGAATAATGAAGCAGTCAATACAATGGTTATGTTTTAAGAACTAAGGAATGAGAATATAATATATAAGATATGCTAGAGAGAATGGTTTTGCTATTCAGTTCTGTTAAACAAACGTGGTTTGACTTGTTGAGCATGATAAGCTTACTTGCTGAAAGTAACATGGTTAGGTCTCTGTGAAGCATTGTGCTTTATCAGGTGGAAGTTATTTGGCCTTGTGGCAGGGATAACTGTACAGAATTTCCTGGGCTGAAGTCAGACTTACCTTCTAAGGTTCTTTTCTGGCCTCACTTCTCACTTTCATCTTTCTCCCTCTGTGGATGCAGATTGCCACAGACTGAAATTATCTTGTTAATGGGAGCAAATACCTGAAGGGAGAGTACACAGGCAATGGAGGCAGGCTCTTTTCAGTGATGCCCAGTGACAGGACATGAGGCAGTGGGTACAATCTGTAGCACAGGAGGTTTCTTCTGGACATCAGGAAACATTTTTTTAATGTGAGGGTGACCGAGCCCTGGCACAAAGTTAGTGGGGTCTTCACCCTTGGGGATACTCAAAAGCCATCTGGACATGGTCCTGGGCAACCAGCTCTAGGTGGCTCTGCTTGAGCCAGGGAGGTTGGACCATGTAGCCTCCAGAGGTTCCTTCTGAGCTCAGTCAGATGCAAGGCTCTGAAGACTCGACATCAGGCCCTAATTATTGTTTCCATGTCAGGTATCTGTTGAACTGTTGTGGATGATAAAACATTAAGCAATTCAAAGTTGTATAATCCTCTTTAATGTCTTAGTGTGCAACATGCAATTTTATTTCTTTTTTTAAACTTAAGTTCCCCTTAAGTGATAACAGGCTGGATGTCATACTAGTGTAGTACTGTAATACCTCTGAAGTACTAGATGGTTAACCAGCATTCAGTGTGTTCAGCAGGATGAAGATAGGCAAGTTCTTTGAGGAAAATTCTTAATATAAGAGAGAGAGAGGATACAAGTGCCTCTTTCAGAGGACACGTTGAAGAGAAAACAAAGAGGATGAAACATAACTGAGGAGGAGTCCATGAGGAGGAGTCCAGGCTTTCAAGAAAAGCATAGCTTGCTGGTCTAACAGGTGAATGTTTAGCTCTAGTTCTGAGGTTTACTGAGGAAGCAGTTTACAGAGACTTTAAAAATAGTATTAAGAAGTTCATGTATGTGCTTCTTAGTTAGAATTTATCTCCTGTTTTGGAGACATATTATTAGGTTAATTAATAAATATAACTTTTTGGTATCTTTGTTTTTGACTGCCAAACCTGAGACTTACTTTTCATATATTTTTCAGTCTCATTTGCTTTGGCTGAAGAAATTGAAGGAGGTGGTTAATATAGTTATAATGTAGCTATAAGGCAAATTCTTATTTGTTCACTAAATATTGCAAGAGCATGAAAGAAACATATGGCATGCCCAAGTGCATCTTTAGTCTCTGCCATTGGAAATACCAGTATTATGTTAGTGGGATGCAGAATGGCTTCCATAAGGTAAGTTGTCAGTGTTGCCATCCCTGGGCTGTTTGGGTGAAGCTGAAATCTCAAATATCATTGACTAACCTGCGTCAGTGGCTGGTATGGCTCAAAACACCATCTGGTTTTGTGCACATTAAAGATAAAGAGAGGATCAAAACAGCATGAATGGTCAAGAAAAGGATGAAGGAATAAAATTGCCTGGTGTAAAAGCTAAAAAAGAGACAGAAGTTTTAAAACTGGTAGAATTTGGCTACAAAGTTGAAAGGAAAACTGTTGTTTGAGTTGGCTTGGAAGAGATCAAAACTAGAAGCCTTAAAGTGCGATAAGGGAGATGTAGATTTTAGATGCTGGAAAGAAAAGTCCAATGCTAAAGATAGTGAAACACTTGAATGGATTATTTTGGCATCTTGTGGAATCCCCGTTGTAAAGGTTAAAGCACATATTTCCTTAGGAATGTGGAAACAGTTTTTCCTAATGCATGTAGGCAGATGGCAATTTTGCAAGTTAGGTTTTTTTCTCTTATTCTAAGAAGTAAATGCAATATAAAATCCCATCTGAACTTTAGAAATGTTGCACAGATTGCTATTCAAATGTTGCTTACACTTTTAAAAAATGAGACAGGATCAATTAACATAATATTATATCAGAATAGCTAATATTGTCATGGTTTTGTCTAACATTTTATTCAGCTTCTGTTCTCACTTCAACTAGAAAATAATTCAGTTGATTCCTGGGAACCTGGCTTGGAGAAGTGTGTGTAACCTGCATGGCATAAAGAATTTTAGCAATATGCATTTTTACACTTAGGGTGCAAAGTAATTTTAATGTAGTTCTTTTATTTTGCATGTATGCCAGCTTTATTCGGAGCCTGTAGTTTCTTTCTTTTTTTTTTTAATTCTTAATTATCTTTGCCTTGGAGCTGTTAAAGACTAAAAATTGTCTCCGAATGCACCTACTTTGATTCTTAAGATAGCAGATAGTGTTGAAAATTAAGCATAGCTTTCGAATATTTGAGTAAATGAAGGCATAATTATGTGTTACCTTCTTCCCTACTGTACTTATTTCATTATAAGGAAGTAGGCTGTTGTCACATCCAACAAAATACTGAATGCAGTAAAAGAATTTCTGGATTGCAGATGGTAGATGTTTAGCTGCATGTAATGGGAGTCCTGCTACAGAAGATGTGAAAAGATCAACACTTTCGTGCCCTCTTTTACTGCTACCCCTGAAAGGTTATCAGAGTAGTCTTTTTAAATATGATTAAAAAGGTAAGTGCATGTGCTTGAGATTCCTGTGAAAACAAACTCTGCAAGACCTTGGGCTGAGATGAGACTGGAGCTGCTGAGCCCCAGTCATGGAGAGGCCTTAAATCTGAGGTGACTGCTGTAGGAAGCTTTAAAGAGTCTCAAGAAGGTCCTATTGATTAACCAGACTCAAATTATTAAAAAGTTGCCTTATTAGATCTAAGTTATGTATAATGTGGACAATCAAAAGCTGCTGCTTTCATGGATATGTGGGGAAGAAGACTTATCAAAAGGATAGGTAGATATAGTCAAAATGTTAGAATCATAGAATCAGCTGGATGGAAAAGGCCTTTAAGTTCATCAAGTCCAACCGTTACCCCAGGACTGCCGAGTCCCACACTAAACTGTGTCTCTAAGGGTCTCATCTACATGGTTTTTGAACACTTCCAGGGAATGTGGTTCCACCACTTTCCTCAGCAGCCTGTTCCAATGCCTGACTAACCTTTTTTTGAAGAAATTTTTCATAATATCCAGTCTAAACCTCCCCTGGCACAGCTTGAGGATGTTACCTCTTGTCCTATCACTTGTTACTTGTGAGAAGAGACCAGGCACCTCCTTTTCCTCCTTAAATCTTATTGGTTTAAAATGTTGCAGTGAAGCAAGCTGGTTTGATACCTTAAATAGTTTTAAATTCTGTCAGTTTTGACAAGAAGAATTCTGTAATTTGTTTTTCACCACAGCACGGGTGGATGGTATTTGAGCTCTTCAGAGACTGATGGTGAACTGAATGCAGTTTCTTTTATGTATTAAGAGTTATTACTGTGTATTCTTTTTATTTGTTTTACCTCTCCTCTGTTTATCAATTATTAGTAATTTCTCAGCATTGGGATCACAGCCTAAAATAAGGTTCTTCATACTTGAGTTCAGTTGGTAAGCTGCCTTGAGATAATTGTCTGGTTAGCAACAGATTAGCGTTTTACAGTCCTGCTTATTATGGCAAGATTTACTGGCAGCTCTTACAAATACCCTGCAGATCCACCTCTGATCTTTCTGCAGTCTACTGGAATATGTTCTTTTTGATCCTAGACCTCTGTTTTAAATAGGAGCATCTCATTGATGTCCTTATTCCAAGACTGGGTGTCGTGATTTAACCCTGTTTGTACCACGCAGCTGCTGGATTTCTCCCCCAGTAATCCCCCCTAGCCCCAGTGGGGCGGGAGAGAATTGGAAAAAGGTAAAACCTATGGGTTGAGATCAGAATGGTTTAATAACTGGGAAAAAAAAAAACGTATAATAAGAAAATAAGAACAACAACAATAATTGCAATGAAAAGGAGAGCATGGAAAACTGAAAAGTCTTTGACTTACGAGTAAGCACTACTTAGCAACAGCTAAAACATCGGTGTGTTATTCTCCAGCTAAATCCAAACCGCAGCACTGTACCAGCTACTAGGAAGAAAATTAACCCTATCCCAGCTGAAACCAGGATACTGGGTCCTGGTTTCATGCTGCTGTTTTTTTCCAGCTAAAGTTTATTTAAGTAAGTCAAAGTTACCTACAGGTGTTCATCTCCATGAGAGTTATTGGATCACCAGAAGTTTGTAGTAGCACAGGGCAGCTTTTCAAAGCCAAGCAGCTTTTATTTGTTAGCTGGAATGAGGTATTTGAGCATATCCTTGGGTGAAAGTAGAGAAGCAAAAGTCTTACAGTTGTGGTCTTGGTAGGTGCATCTCTGCTTCTCTGATCCCCTAAGAGGTTTCCGATTTCTGAATGGGGTAGCAGAGCTCTCATCAGACTACCCATATAGTCTTGAGGGTATTTCTGTTTTGACCTGTAGTCATATCTTTGCCACATATTTGTTTGCAAGTGATTGTTAAAAATTTATGTGGCAGTGTGGTATTGCCATGTGTCTTTAGAAGAATCTAAGCTGTAGTGCTTGCTCATGTTTTCACTGTTCTCAGTTGGTTATGGATAGTAGCCCAGGAGCTGTGCTCCCTTGTTCCCTTGTTCATATCATCCTACAGTGATTTGATATAAAATCAATGGAGAACCTGGATCCTACACAGATTTTATGACAATAATACAGAATTTCTGTATATTGCATGAAACAATAGTGGATCCTTTATTCTTCATACAGTTCTTCTTTTATGGGAAGAGGTTTGTAGTAGAGTGTGGTTTTGTTACTTTCCTGGTCCTTAACTTTCTCCTTATTAATTGTGTTGTGAAGGAGTTTGCAGGAAAAGATTGTTGTATGCTAAACATCCTAACTCCTAATTTAATAATTGCTATTCTTTGACAGTAAAGACTATCCCATAGCATGTGTGCATGTAGATATGTGAGTAGTATCTAAAATACTCTAATTTAGAGCAGTCATTTACTAGACAGGAAAGGTGAAGAAGAAAATACTTTTAAACTAGTAGTGGCTTACTTTAGGTCCTCCGTTTTTACTTCTAGTTACATTATAACAACACACTTTCACTGTAGGGCATCCTCACAAAACTCTGAAACTTTCAGCTATGTTTTTTCCATTTCCCTTTGCTGTAGAGAGATATGTGCAGACAGAAAAAGAAATACAGAAGATTATTTAGTGTGAACTTTAATTTTTAGATTCTGTGTCATCTCTCAGCAGAGTAATCATGGTGTCTGGTGCCTTCTGTATTTTCGTACTAGAGGATTAGGCTGCGCTTGATTGTTTTATTCAAGCCTCCCTCAATGTAGAACGACAATAAAAATGAAACCTGAGTTTGTGAAGTGTTTTGTCTTAATTAGAAGATGAGAATTTTTTGGCTGTTGAAGAGGCTATGACTCACGTCCCTTTAGAGGGGATTTTGAGTCACTGATGTAAAACATGGTAAAGTAAATGGATTATGAATGTCAGACAAATTTATAAGATTTTATAACTGTTGGGTTCAGTTTCATTTAGATACAGATGCTTATATGCTTAACTGTTATTGCTGAGAGATGAATAAGAATATTTTGAGTCCTAAACCTGTTCATAAAAATCGTATGTGCTTGCCAACACAAAGTAGTGTGATAATGTATTTTCATAATGTCAGGTTATTTTATGTGAATGTATGCTTTTTCTGTGAAACCTTAGTTATAAGAATCAGAATGGTTGATGCAAAAGCATCAGAAGTGATCAAATCAAATTAAGACCAAGTTTAGCAGATTCTTAGTTAAGTCAATTAAGGTACAGCACTTTTGCTATTTTCAGTAGTGGGCTTATTTAGATTTTTGAGTAAATTGTGCGTTCATATAATAAAAAATGACTTCCTGAACTGAGTATAATGTTTTATGAGCTATATTTTAATTGAGTGCTCTCATTCCCCATAAAAGGCAAAAAAAAAAAAAAAAAAGTCGTATTTGTTTGGAAGGCTGGCTGTTACAACTTCTCTTTTTAGGTTTGTAGGTGGAGAGCTGAATATCTGTTACAATGCTGTAGACCGTCATGTTGAGAATGGACAAGGAGACCAAATTGCTATTATTTATGACAGTCCTGTAACAAATACCAAAGAGAAAATAACATATAAGGAACTTCTTGAACAGGTATGTTTGAGAATAACCTTGTTACTGAAAATAGACAGTAAATATTTCACAGCAGGAAGGTACTACAGAGGTGTCAATGTTCTACCTTGTTAGGCTGTTCCTTTTGCTGCTTTTGCTGTGCTCAGTATTAAATTATAAGCTAGCTACCTGTATCCTGTACTAGTTATGCTGCATCTAAAAGGTTTTGATCTTCTTCTAGTTCTTCTTCTGCAGTTTAATGCTTTTTTTTCCTGGTTGGTTAAATTTGAAACTTAACTCTATTGGATTTCTCCCCTCCCTCCTACTCCGCCCCCCGCCAACAGTTATTATTTCATGTTTAAAAGGTAAAGCGAATCCTAGTCAAGTCACTTGATAGTTGCTACAATAAACAAAAATAGAGTTCCACAGAAATGAAAATATTTACCTTGTCTATTGCTGTATATAACTGTGTGTAAAACCAAATTAAATTGGTTTTCCAGTTGGAGGGAGGAGCTCTAAAGAAAGCTGTTTCACCTGCCCAATTATAGGCTGCAGTGGGGATGTTGCACTGGGGATGTTGCAGTAGGGATGCTGCAGTGGAGATGCTTATGGCCCTGCGCTAGTTTTCTGTCCAGAAAGTCTATGGATTTTGACTTCCCTGTTGGCTGAGGTAGCTTACTCCCAGCTGGGTTGGTGAATACTCAGTTTTGCGTCAGCCCATTCAGATTTTCTCAGTGCCCGACAGCAGCTTGTTGCCACCGTGGGTGTTTGCAGTCTGCCCTATTCAATGTTTTCCACGCTTTCAGCTGTCAGCTGGTGCTTTGCTATCATGCTGCTCCTCTGTTTAGCTGGCTGTTTTCTTCCAGTTTTATATAGCAGTTGCACTTAAACACTAAGTACGAAGAAATGTTGAAGTCAGACTCATGTTCTTAATACATCTTGCACATTGAAATACATTACAGTCACTCTACTTCACTTAGGCTCATAGCGTCTGGTGTAATGTGGACCTATGGTTTTAAAGGTGAAATGAAGTTCACAATACATTAATTCTGTTTGTGAGGATTTTATTCCACTGATGCAAGAAAAGAGAAATCATCCAGCTACAAAAAATGATAAACCTGTACAGCACTTTATCTTTTAAGGAAAATATGTAAAGCACTTATTCCTCACCAGTATTCTGTTGATTTACCAAGTCCAAACAAGAACATGGAAATTACTGCGAAGTATGCTGGGTCTAGAACAATTAGCTTCAGTGTTTTAAGAAATCAGAAGATTTTAAAAGGGCCCAGCTTCTTATCTAATTTTATTTATTTTTTAATGTATATATATGACATACATAAAATTTCTAAAATTATAATTTTATAAATACAGTCTTGTCATATGCAATATAAATATATACTTAATATATATACACAATAGATATGTATTCATATTGAAATATATGCTTGTTTTCTTTTAATGAGGTAATACAACATTTTAATGTAAATTATATTAAGTGAACTGTTTCTGTAGAAGTTTCCACACAAAAGGAGGAAAAAGTAACCTTTTTAAAGTGGCTTTTGTTTCGCTTCTTAAGCTTGATGTTGGTATAAAGTCTCCTAAGTTTGTGTCTTTGTATTCTCTAAAAGTGTATTAAATGTTTTAGGATATGACAGATTTGTGCAAAATGAGAAAATTTGGTAGTTGACATCCACATCCTTTCCTCCACATTTTCTCTTACAGCAACATTATCAAACCAAATGGAAGAAGTGGTTTAAGTTTTCTGGGTGTACGTAGCAGAACTCATTCAGAAGTTCGTTATAATCTTGCTGGTATTTGAGTCCTATCTAAATACTGTTTTTGAATTCTCTACAGTTTGCTTTTCTCCTTACTCAAAAGGGAATATGAGTGAAAGGCTTCATTTGAGATTAAGATCTTTTCTGTTGAAGCTTTCTAGTCCATTCTTGTAGAATAAATTTAATGTGGTTTACCTGGTAACTACTGGACACCCGGTAACAAAGGTATTCACAAAGAGATTTGCTGAAAATGGGAGAGATGGGCTGGTGTATTTGGTGTCATGGATCTTGTAGGTGCAGGAGAGACTTTAAGACAAGGCCTGCCAAAACTACTGTGGAGCGTGGGTGATGATGTTGGCTCAAAGTCCTTAGTGCTTGTCACTGTGCTCTCAGTCTGCTCAGTGTAAGCTAAAAGTAATATATTTTGTCATTTTGAAATAGACTTTCAGTGCTCTGAATGTTTCATGATAGATCAGACATGACCAAAGTGGATGAAACTACTGGCAGGGAAAGAAGCCTTTTGCCTTCTTTCTCGAGTTCCTTTCCCAATTTAAACCAGCCCAACAGTGTGTATTTGCGTTCACACTGTCGTTCAGACTGTCCATATCCAATGAATGTTTAGTAGTCTGTTCGGACAGTGATGCCAGACAGACTGATAGTGTAATGAGGATGTCTTTTCAGAGAGCCTGCCTGTTTGAAGTGTCTCCACAAGAGATCAGCACTTGAAGTGGTGGAATTCTTTCTGGCTTTTGGTTAATAGAAGTAGAGCTTATAGATGGATTCACCAGAAGTTATATAGGATAACTGTGGGTCACAGCATGGGGAGATGCGAAGTTTTATAGCAGGTTGGATCATTTGTTCCATGATCAAACTCATGGCAAGGGTGATAAAAATGACATAGGTGTTTGGCTGGAGATATAAGGCTCCTTCAGGAGGGTGGGATAGCTTGAGCTGTGTACTCAAAAAGCCTGTTTTCAGATTATCCCTATATTTTCTATTTGTTGCACTGCTTTTGAGATCTAAGAGCTACAGTGATGCTGCAATTTTTATGTTAAGCACCACTGAACTATAAATAATTGAGAGAAATATTGGTAGCTTGTGAAAGTTTAGTGCCCAACCTGTGGGATCTATTTATTTTAGTTAGTTATTTTGTCAGAACTGAACTAGAAGGATTGCAGGCCAATTTCAGCTATTCTTTATTGATGTAAATAATGACAAGATCAGTTTGTGTTGATATTCTGCATAACTAGACTGTCTTCACTTAGGAAGTCTTGAGAATTACAGTTGCTTAAAGTGAAGCTGTATGTAGTGCATACAGTTGCATTTTAAGTGTGTTAATTATACTTTGCTCCAGATGAAATCTTCCAAATGCAGACAGGAGGAATTTGCCAAATTTAAGACATAAACAGTCTTCCAGAATGTACTGATTGTTTTTTTTTCTTTAAATGAGGATTGAATGTTGGACTGAAGACAGTGAAATGGGGATGTAGGTGAAAATTTTGAGTATATCTTGGGAGATTCTCTAATTGCAGTAGTGAGATGTTGCAGGCGACAGCGCGGGGAATCAAGCGACGACCCAATATGAGTGATAAGCAAGTTCCACTTTATTGCCAGTTGGTGCAGCTTATATACCTTATTCCACTAATTTATGCAC
>WYDI02003434.1:0-10732 GCA_009867235.2 Psittacus erithacus
TGATTTGTGTTATACCTTAGTTAATAGACTGTTCTTATCTCAACCTGTGGGAGTTGTATTCTTTCGATTCTCTTCCTTACCCCCCCGGGAGCCGAGGGAGGAGGTGGGGGGGCAGTGAGTGGGCTGTGTGGCAGGCCTAAACCACGACAAAGATCATCTTAGGAACTTGAACGTGTCCAAGTCCATGAGACCTGATGAAATCCATTCGTGGGTCCTGAAGGAGCTGGCGAATGAAGTTGCTAAGCCACTGTCCATCATATTTGAAAAATCATGGCAGTCACATGAAGCTCCCAACGACTAGAAAAAGGGTAATATAACCCCTATATTCAAGAAGGAGAAAATGGAAGACCCAGGGAACTACAGACCAGTCAGACTCACCTCTGCCTGTCAAAATCATGGAGAAGATTCTCCTGGAAACCATGACAGGTTTCCAGGAGAAACCTGCAAGAAGTTTCTCCTGTTTCTAGGTTGAAAACAATGAGGTGGTTGGTGACAGCCATCATGGCTTCGTTAAGGGCAAATCATAGAATCATAGAATTATAGAACAGTTAGGGTTGGAAAGGACCTTAAAATCATTTAGTTCCAAACCCGCTGCCATGGGCAGGGGCACTAGACCATGTCGACTGAGGAGCATTCACAACCTCCTTGGGCAGCCCATTCCAGTGCCTCACTACATTCACAGTAAAGAACTTCATCTTTAGAGCTAACCTGAACTTCCTCTGTTAAAGTCTGAACCCATTACCCCTTGTCCTACCCTTATAGTTCCTAATGAAGAGTACCTCCCCAGCATTCTTATAGGCTCTCTTCAGGTACTGGAAGGCTGCTATGAGGTAGCCATGCAGCTTTCTCTTCTCCAGGCTGAACAGCTTGAACTTTCTCATCCTGTCTTTATATGGAAGGTACTTCAGTCCCCTTATCATCCTCGTGGCCCTTCTCTGGACTTATGCCAACAGTTCCATGTCCTTCTTATATTGAGAACACCAGAGCTGCACACAATACTCCAAGTGATGTTTCACAAGAGCAGAGCAGAGGGGCAGGATCACCTCCTTTGACCTGCTGGTCACGCTTCTTTTGATGCAGCCCAGGATACGGTTGGCTTTCTGGGCTGTGAGAGCACACTGAAGCCGGCTCATGTTCATTTTCTCATCAACCAACACTCCCAAGTTCTTCTCTGCAAGACTGCTCTGAATCATTTCTCTGCCCAGTCTGTAGCTGAGCCTGGAGTTGCCCCGACCCTAGTGTAGGACCTTGCACAATAATGCCTGACCAATTTGGTGGCCTTCTATGATGGGGCCACAGAACTGCTGGATAGGAGCAAAGCAGTTGACATCACCTGGAATCATGCAAAGCGTTTGACACTATCCCACATGACATCTTTGTCTCTAAATTAGAGAGACATCAATCTGATGGATGGACCACCTGGTGGATAAAGAATTGTCTGGATGGCTGCATGGAGACAGTTGCAGTCAATGGCCCAGCGTCCAACTGGTGATGGGTAATGAGTCATGTCCCTCAGTGGCTAGGGTTGGGACCGTTCATGTTCAAGATCTTTGTCAGCAACATGGACAGTAGGATTATATGCACCCTAAGCAAGTTTGCCAGTGACCCCAAGCTGTGTGGTTCAGTTAATACTCTGGAAGAAACGGATGCCATCCAGAGGGACCTTGACACACTTGAGAGGTAGGCCTGTGTGAACTTCCACCCTGCTCTCATGATACTTCTCTTGGAGTACTGTGTGCAGTTTTGGTGTCCTCAACATAAGAAGGTCATGAAGCTGTTGGAGCAAGTCCAGAGGAGGGCCACAAGGATGATCAGGGGACTGGATCACCTCCCATATGAAGACTGGCTGTGAGAAAGTTGGGGATGTTTAGCCTGGAAAAGAGAAGGCTGTGTGGAGACTTTGTAGCAGCATTGCACTGGAGCAGGTTGCCCAAAGAAGTGGCAAATGCTTCATCCCTGGCAATGTTGAAGGCCAGGCTGGACAGAGCCTTGGGCAACATGGTGTGAAGGATTGGAACTAGGTGATCTTAAGGTCCTTTGAGCCCAAACCATTCTATGGTACTATGATAACTGACAAGGTTGTATCAATCTGTGAGTTTACAGATAGTTACACTGATTGGAGTTTGATGGAGGAACTGGAATGTGATAGTGTTTCTGGTTCTGTATAGCTTGTTGTACCACTGCTGGCCTCTTTTCTAAGAGACAAATTTTTTTTCTTTACTTTTGTGTCCTTTTGACGATTTTTCATTGGAAACTCTTAGATGACTGGTAAAATGCAACTAATAAATATTTTGCACTTGCAAGTTTGGTTTTTACTGCAATCACCTTCAGTTTTGGCAGACAACTGCCTACTTCATCTGCTCTTACACCTGTATCATCTCTAACTAATAACAGTCTGCAGAGAAAATATTTGTAAGAGAGTACTTATAACACATTACTTATGCAAAATATCCACAGGTAAAAATAAAAAGCAGATGTTTATGTAATTAAACACAATATCCAGGCTAAAATCCTCACCAACCTGCATCAAATGCAAGAAAAGATCCTTATGTCTAGACTCAAATTTTCCTGCTGTCCTTTGTTTTTAAGGAAGAGAGCAGAAAACAATACCTGCAGACACTTTTATCTGCCCTCAGGAAAATACACTTTTGGTCACTTCAGTGTTTTTATCATTTAGACTGAAATACAATGTTGGTAAATTTTGTATCTGCTTTTCATGGTTCCTGATATCCACTGCATCTGAAATGTGGTGGTATATTAATAATGGAAAGAATATAAACTACTGTGTACCTCAGTGAATTGTAAGCACGTTGAGTTTTATTCTCCTTCTATTCTTTTAATATTTTCAGGTGATGAGTGTTTTCTGAGAAGTGACTGCACTTAACACAATAAGGCCATTTAGGAGTTACGTAAATAAGTACTTGCGTATATACATAAAAATGCAATAGCAATGATCTATCATCTCAACTGTTAAACCAATACAAAAATACTCCAGATTTCTCTAAGAACAGCAGTGCCTGCTTTGTAAATAGTGTGATTTTCACTATATCACTGCATGTCCTGAAGTATGTGCACATCACATTGTTTAGTCTGGAGAAGAGAAGGCTCAGGGGGGACCTTATCGCTCTCTACCACTATCTGAAAGGAGATTGAAGTGAAGTGAAGTGGGTCTCTTCTCAAAAGTAACAAGTGATAAGACAGGAAGCAACAGAACAACAGCCTCAATCTGCACCATGGAATGTTTAGATTGCATATTAGGAAAAATTTCTTCACTGAAAGATTGATCAGCTATTGGAACAGGCTGCCCAAGAAAGTGGTGTAATCACTGTCCCTGGTAGCATTCAAAAAACGTGTACATGAGGACCCCAGTGACATAGGTTAGTGGTGGACTTGACAGCACTGGGGTAATGGTTGGACTTCATGATCTTAAAGGTCTTTTTCAACCTGATTCTATGATTTTATGATCACTCAGTAGCAACATCAAGGAGAGAAGGTAGCTGTCTCTTTGGCCACCCTGACAATTCTATGTTGGTTCTTCTATGTAGCTATGTCCTTCTTTATATCTTATGGTTAGGGGTCAGGATCAGGACTGGTCAGGGGAATCAAGGTGAGACACAGATCCTAAAGAAATTTTGTTGAAAGTTAAAAAACCAGGTACTAATTACCTTGCCTTTCTCCACCCTGTTGGTTTCAGGATTTATTAACTGCAATATCCTCCTGATATTTTCCTGAAATGAGGTATAACATCACTGAATGTGCAGTTGCTTACCACATAATATGTTTTTTAGCTGTATGTTTTTTCTTAAACATAATTCAAGCCAGGTAATCAAAAAAACCACTTGCTATTTCCATAGGCCAGCTGCTGTTTTGCCATTCTTTAGTTATTCTCTGATGTAGAACCTCAGGTTTGGGTGCATTACCTTTTTTTTTCTTTTCTGCATCATTTTTGACCCTCTAGCTGAAGTCTTTCATGGTAAACGGTGATGGAGCTTGAGTACACCACGTTTAACCATCTAGTGATATATCAGTTTTCGCCATTGTTGCACCTAATATTAGCTGATCACTTGAGATATCAAAGAATTTGCTCCCTTTTTGCAAGATACTGTCATTTGTATTCACCTTGGGCAGATGCTGAGCTTCTGTTCATCAAAGAACTATTTATGAGGCTGTAAAAAAGATTAGTTTCTCTGAAACTAATAGTATCCAAATTAAACTTTTGAAAGTTTAATGTTGGCACACAAGAATAATTACATTTATAAACCATTAAACATTTGGAGGAAATTAATAGTATTGGGGAAGAAAATTTACAGCTGTGGTCAAATGCAATAAATTTCCTCTGAAAAGTATTTCCACAGAAACATTTCTTTGTAAGAATTACAAAAAATATAGTGCTTTATTAACAACACCAAAACGCACAGATGATGTCCTTATACATTATTACAACAGGAAGATTTATATCTTTATAAGATATTGTAATTAACCCTGCAGAAGTATGTACACATATACATATATAGCCACACACATATATGCTATTTTTTATTTGTTTGGGGTTTTTTACTTCAAGTAAGGAGATATGAGTTTACTCATTGTATCAGGTTGCGCATACTATGTGATCCTGGAAGGCAGACCAGTAGCTTGCAATTTTCTTCCAAGAATTACTATGATGTGGCAATTATCATATGCCTGCAAGGCAGTTAACATTTATGAAGTCAGTCAGTCCTTAAACCAGACATCACTCAGAGAAAAAGTCCCTATTTTAATCTGCTACTATGTCTGTGATTTACCATTACACAAAATAATCTTGCTTTGATCCTCCAAATCTTTCCACTCCTAGTGCTAGATTTTTGGAAATCTGTCTCTGCTCAGCCCTCATGCTACCTAATAAACCTCTGCTTTCTAGAAATAATCCCATATGAAATTAGTTTATTTGAGGCAAAATCCAAAGCCTATGGAAGACACTAGACAGTTTTGTATTAATTTTGCTGAGCTTTGATTAATGCTGTTTTTAACTTTAATTATGTCATGCAACTTTTAGCAAACACGTGGATTTTGTTTTTTCAAGCAAACTAGGGATGAAGCATATATATTTTCAGTATTTTATAGATTTTCTATTAGATTTTATTATAGATTACTTAGCTATCTTTCAATTTCACTGAGTTATAATTCATGATGCATAGCAAAAAAAATCATATATTCCTATTTACAATTGTTTAGTGCAAAGGAGATAGTAAAGCATGCCACTGAAATAGAATAAATCAGAAATGTTTAACTGAACATGTTAGACTGCAGACATTTTGGATTAGAGCTTGTACTGTTCGCAGTTACAGATTTGTGTGGCACAATAAGACATGGCCATTACCTGCTAAGACACTTCAGATGTCATAGGTCACAGCCCAATGTCTCAAAAAAACTTAAACACAAACAGCAAAATGGTTTCCTGTAAACTGTGGGACACTATGTCAGCTGGCAGCCAAATGGAGTGAGTGTAATGCCCCAAAGAACTACCATGGTCTACGTATATGAGACTGCAACTCACAGAGTAGGTGCACTATCCAACAGACCTTTGTATCTTCCCTTTTTCAGCTTCAGCCCTGCTTGCCCTTATCCCTTCCATGCATTTCATATATTATCAAACTTATATGATTGTTTCCTAACTAAAATTAATCCTTTCATTAAAAAAAAAAAAAAAAAAGGAAAGAGAATGAAAAATGTGAAATTGCTTTTCTGCTCAAAGGTAGTGATTTTCTCTGAGCAAGGATATAGGAGAAGGTGATTTGTCTCACACAATTTATTCATCTACCCCAACTGACAGAGCAAATGAATCAGAAATTGCTTCCTGATGGCACTTATAAGTGTGCACACTGATCAAAAAGTCTGGACAGGGGAACTAAAGTCATTTTAAGCAACTTATTGATAGTTATTGACTGTAGTCGCGACTGCAGGCTTCCTTTGTACGAGGTGTATATGATGTTGGCTGTGCTTTACAGACATGATCCTGATAAATACTGTTAGAACACGGATATTTTATGCATTGGGAAATACTATCTCACTATCTTTGCTTTTCCCATTTTGATAATCAAGAATGCAATAACAATGACAGTTTCTACCAATCATCAGTAAGAAGGCTCAGTAATATGTTTCTGTATGTACAAGAATATGTACTAAGCATGTTGCTGATGTACTGCTTGTAGAGGATGGAGAGGGGAAATGAAAAAAAAGTAGAGAAAAAAAGACCAGTGAAAAAAAGAAGGGGACGACCTTCAAATAATTTCAGCAGTTTAGGCTTAGGTTCAGAAAAAAAAGGGAGAAGATGACTGGAAAAGAAAATCTAACTGGTTTTAACACTTATAATGTTTATTCTTGTAAAGTCTGCATGCATAGGATTTGTTCGGTAATACAACTAAAGGAAATACAGGGATGTATGAAAGATGATAATAATTTCTGTGCTGCAAAGCTATTGTAAGGCTGAAACGTTTTCAGAGGTGTCACAGCTACAACTGATGCTATGATCTTTGAGCAATGATCACAACAATTTGTAAATATATATTGATTAATATATTATTAACATGCAGCTTTGAAATTAAGAAGTGAGGCAACTGCTGTCTTGCAGCTTGTGAGTGTCCAGTCTGCTAAGAACTGTGTCTGTTCCTATCTGTGAAGGCAGCTGCCAGAGGCCCTCTCAGGCTGATAAAATTATAAAGAATAAAATTAGTATCTATTTGAAAAGCACTCCTCATTCCTACTATGAAAAGCAAATCATCCAAGAGTGAAAACTGAGGTTTCAGTTTGCTGTGCAGCAGATATGTGAAACTGCTGACTGATCTAAGCTAACGGTAGTAATTATGGCTTTTATCTTTATGTGACAGAAGAGCTCCAAGGATAGCTGTGCCTGATAAAGGTGAGTTCATTGGTTTCATTGATTTATACATAGTCACTAGCAAAGTGCAATAAACCTAATTTCTTTATTCTTGCTTATTTGTCCTAGAGGTGGTTATAGACTTTATCACATGAGAAGAAATTGGTTGTTTCCTTATTTATGCATGACATTAATTTCTCCTGCTTAAAAAAAAAAAAAGTATCTTTAATAAAGGGGGGGGGGGGTGGTGGTAGTGGGATATAGGTCTAATTTAAGTACTTTTTTATTACTTTCCTCTTCAGCTTCTAAATTATTTTCTAATTAAAAAAATCAGGGGTGTTACTCCTGGAAATATCTGAAGGGCTTTGTTCTGCCTATTCTTATATCTTCTTCCTTTAGATA
The DNA here is from genome assembly GCA_009867235.2 of Psittacus erithacus. NCBI lineage: Eukaryota > Metazoa > Chordata > Aves > Psittaciformes > Psittacidae > Psittacus > Psittacus erithacus. Next base: position 7,259 of record WYDI02003434.1, read on the forward strand.
AGTTTGTGGATATTTTTTCCCTCTTTCCTGTAGATTTAATGCTAACGTTGGGGAACCTGCTGAAGAAAAATAAGCCTTTAAATCTTTCCAGCCTGTTACTTAGTTTTTTGATGATGACTGTTCCTGTGTATTTCATGACTCATCGCATTCTTAAAAAATTACTGATGCCTGGAGTTCTTTCAACTTTAGGAAGACAATTTGTGGGCTGCAGCACTGGGATACAGGATAGTGCTAGGACAGCAGCAGTATGGCTGCACTATCTAAGCACTTAAGCAAAAAGAAGCTGAGTATTTACTGCTGGGGCTTATGGTAAGGTTAGGATGATTCTTACCAGAATCTTATTACCAAAGAAATATTGACCTACTAATGCAATATAGCTAGCGATCAGAAGCTTTAAGCTACAGTTTCATATATAATGACATAGTTGTCAAGCATTCGTAAATTTAATAGGTTAATATTAGCAGACATAGGAAAATAGAAACGAGATTAAAATCAGAGATAAGGACTAGTCAGCTAAGATAAAGACCTGCTCCTTTTGAATGGGTCAGAAAATCTCTTGGACCTGACTTAAGCTGAAGCACTGCAATGTCTTACAATTACTTGCTTCTGTCTTTTTATTTTTGTGTGTGTTAACATGATAACAGACATTCCTGCTGCTAAACCTACAGAATGGTGGCAGACCATGTTAGAATAATGGCTTTCATCCCGAGAGATCTCCAAACACCAAAAATGCAGGTATTGTGCTCTTGCTTTCCCATCTCCTCAAAAGTGTGTTGTAGAAGAGTATGTCTGACATAAAAGAGTATCTAAGCAATCTTTATGCATGCTGTGAAGTATAGTCGTTCCTGAAATAAAACTTAGCATCTCCACCAGTGGTCATGCGCAATGACACAGAAGGATAGAAATGGAAGAGGAGTATATCACCCTTTTTCCCACTGTCTGCCTCTTCACAAGATGAAAAGCATGACTAATTTCAAGCAGAAAGAAAGCAAAAAGGCACTTTTAAATGATGAACTTTTCCAGTTCTTACCCTGTGTTTGAATATGCACACATCTTGGAAGGCAAGTAAAAGCTGATGTTGCCATATAATCTTTTCCTTTTTTCTTTTTTCTTTTCTTTTTTTTTTTTTTTAATCAGCTTGGATATCTTTTGCAATCATTTCATAGTGATCCTGTAGCCAGAAACTGATGGAGTATAGTAGTTTCCTGACTATATCTCCTTCTGGAGATGCTGTATTGAGGGATCATATTGCTTCCCAGTAATAATAGAGAGCCATCTTACTCATTTTTTTTAATCTGTATGCTGTGGAAGGCAGACATATGTAGCTAAAACATATCAAAGCTATAACTACTACTAGCTCATATCACAGCCATTAACCATAAGAACTGAACTTGTTGTTCCAAAGCTAGGGTCCCTGCATGTTGGGAAAGGAGGAGAAAACTGGCTGGTTGCCATTTGCCTGTGCAATTAGAGGGCCAATGAGGCAAAAAAACTAATAATTTTTTCCAGATTTGTGCTCGTCTTGTACCTGTCTACCTGTACTATGCCATCAAAGACAACTGAGGAGGCCAGAGAGCTTTAATGGCTCTGGAAAAGTCGACTTCTTCCAGAGGAACTTAAAGAAAACAAATACTTGAGCAGCATTAACTCCATGGCAAGGGGAGAGAAAATGGAAGATAACAGCAAATGGGCAAAGAAGACGCAGGAGTAACTGAGTGAGGTGAAAATGAAGGCACTGACTAGCAAATATTATATAATTTTATAAGGGATTCTGTTTCATTCCTCTGAGAAATAAAATTCTGGGCCAGATCTGCAGATGTTTATGAAATGCAGCAGTGCCTCCTCAGTTTAGAATGACTGCAACAATTTTAGCTCACAGCTGTTCTTCAGGTCATTTGCCTTTATCTGCACTCTGTTATTTGAGTCTGAAAGGTTAACTCTGTCCCTCAAACCATTTCAGAATTGCATCCACAAGGAGACGCTAGAAAGGAGATGGCCTCAAACAAAGCATTGTCAGCAAGCTGAGATGTTCATATGCAGTAAATGGAGAAAACAATAGATTCAATGTTTCACTTATTCATAAAAAGAAAGAAGTGTCTGTGGGTTTTTGATAGTAATGTCAATTAAGCATCAATTGACAGTTAAAAAAGCATTTATTGAGATTTAATAGGAAAGATGATGCGTAGTCTTTCATAGAAAACATGATGTGTAATCAAGTTAAAATTATAGGACACAAATATAATTAGATTTTCCACACATAAAAAAATGTAGTGAATATTTAGACTGTTAATTGGATTTTAAAAAGACAGCAATATCGAGTTAATAATTGTGAAAACTAATGGAGTATATAACTAAATGTGAGTATTTTTATTAATTGATACTTAATTTTCTGTAGACTCTCTTGGCAAATGTTAATTAAATGCCAGAAAATTCTTTACAAATTTTAACATATTAATAATCTTAAATTATGCCTTTATTACTTCCATAATTGTAAGTTAATTACACAGCCACAGACTTACTCTCTACCCTTTAACAGAGCACAGGAGGATAAGATGTCTTACGGGTCAGTAAACTCACCTGCCTGTTAGCCACACAAATGGAAAATGAAGGCTGATCCTGAGTAATCATGTGGCATAGCACATAGTAATTTCTGGGCAACTCGTAGTTTCAGCCAAAAGAATTAGAACCATATGCAGTATATGGTTTTTCTTGATTTCCAGGATAGGAATAGCTAATATAGTAAGATAGGAAATATATGGTAAAAGCTTATTAATTTGGGCTGTAATGGTCTGAGATTCTGAAAAACAATAAAAAATTGGAATATTCATGATAATCAAAACCTCACAGCTGCTTCTGATGACTAAACATTGCTGTTAACAAGCTTTAGCAAATTTAATTCAGTATGTTCAGGTCAGCATGACCAAATGCTTTGTCTTTTATCAAAATACTGCACATATTTACCATTTGGAACATTAAAGAGTGTGTCTCAGCAATTTGTATCTCAGCTCACAGGATACTTCTAATTTCCTAACAAAACAACTTCTTCATGAATAAGGCATACTATTAATCAAAAACTAAAGCAAGTCCAATATTCTTCCTTCTTAAGGCCAGATATTTTCAGGATCTGTGTTTAGATACCTAATGTCCCACATCTAAGAGTAAGTACATGAACCTTTGGTTCTGTTTTATTTAGGTGTTTTGGGCCTGCACAGGTTATGGCTTCTTATACATTCTAAGTTGGAATCATAGAATAGTTAGGGTTGGAAAGGACCTTAAGATCATCTAGTCCCAACACCCCTGCCATGGGAAGGGACACCTCACACTAAACCATGACACCCAAGGCTCTGTTCAACCTGGCCTGAACATCGCCAGGAATGGAGCGTTCACAACTTTCCTAAGCAACCCATTCCAGTGCCTCACCACCCTTACAGTAAAGAACTTCTTCCTTATATCCAATCTAAACTTCCCCTGTTT
>WYDI02003435.1:7357-24462 GCA_009867235.2 Psittacus erithacus
GGGAAGGACAGGTTGTGGGGGGAAAACAAGCAGGCTACATGCTTTGTCTAATTTACGAATAAGCTTAAACCTCAACAAGTGGGCAGTCTAGCACTATCTGACCTGGGAGGAGCAACGGCACTAGGAGGATCAAAGAAAATCAAAGAGAGACCCAGTGTAAACCTGAGTTCAAGTTCTTAAGCCTCTTCCACCTCTGCAAACAGTTGCTAGGGCAGGTCAGTGCACTGCAGATTCTCCAGCGCTGTCTTCTGTGTAAAAAGCCAGCCTCTTGCATGGCTTTCCCTTATCTGGGCTCCTGGGAGTGGAGACTGGCATTTCAGATTTCAACTTTCAAGACGCTGGACTTCAGATCCCTGTTTCTAATAAGCCTGACCCTAGCCTTATACTTATGCAAAACCCAAACTCCATTCCTACTCAGAATGAACTGGAGTCACAATGTTAATTAGATCAGTCAACAGGGTGCCACAAGGCCAGCCCCATTTGCAGAGATCAGGTATTATTGATATCCAGTACAGGAATGAACCCATGCCTATGGAAATATATACACCCATGTTAGCTTTTTCAGGCTTATGATGAATTAATTGAATAGCAATTCATAAATTTTAAAAAGAAAACAAAAGAGTTGATAATAGCAAAGAGCAGTAATAAATTCTGCTTAGCCTTTTGTCCCCCCAGTTACTTGGTTATGGAGATATGGAAAGCTGTAGAGATTTAGTGAAATGAAGTCACTTAGCTAGAAAATAATGAGCAACAGCACCGTAGTTTTAAAACTCTAATGTCCAGAGTACTGAGCATCAGGGCTGTCACAGCATTTGCAGACCTATGTCTTGCCTTGCCTGTCATCTGCTGCTGTTCATGGTTACGTGTGATAACGCTTGGCTCTGCTGGGCCTCTCTGCAGAGCAAGGAAAGCATTATACCTAGTCCATCTCTCCTTAGTAGTGGGAGGAAAGGGAAAACCAGAGCCAGCTTGAGCCTCCTCCCTTCTCCCAGAATAATGCTACACAGCTGCAAAAGCACCCACAGAAATCTGCCCAACAGGAGTCAGTACACTCAGAATCCCAGAATTGCTGCAAGATGATATCAGCTGCAAAGTAGAAGGAAAAAACCTGGAGAAAGAAGCTGTTGTCCCTGATTGTCAACCCCTGTCCAAAAGATCCACAGTATGACAAAACCTCATGGTACTGCATGAGCAATACATGCCACTTCTAGGACGACCAGGCTGCACAGTAAGAATGCTGTCCATCTTGGTTTGCAGAAAAGGTGCCACCCAAAGGAAATACTACCTCCCTTTCTCTCTAGGCCAAATCGTTTTGGAGATATAGATCAGCATCACACCATTGAAGTCAATATTACAGATTCCAGCTGGTTAAATTGGTTTTAGACCACTCAATCAATGAATCAGATGCTCAGCAGGTGATATACAGTGTTTGACTTGCCTGAGCAATCATTACATCCAGAGACTCAGAGATCTATTCTGGAGTCTAAGCAAACAAGACAAAATGTGTTCCTCTTTGGCCTCATATATATCATTTCACATTAAAAAGATTTCTTGCGTTGGAGGTATCAGCATTACTTCCAGCAGCTCCTAGTGCTGAAAAGTGACAGTTCTTATGTCTGGGTTATTTGTGCTGATTTGTTGGGTTTTTTTCTTTTTCCAGCTGCCTCTATTAGCACAATGGCTAAATACAAATTCAAATCACTGTGGTGATTAGCTGCAAATATTGCTTTTTGCAATGGGTCTTGTGTCCCAAGCAAACAAAGGACTGTTCTCCAGCACATTGCAGACAGCACGATTGTGTACTTCACAGATGTCTTTGTGCAATCAGCTTTTCATTACTCGCCTAAACATGACTTTTGATGGAGCTGAGAGGAAAGAGTGTCCTATAGTGGGAAGCAAAAGTTCCCTTACCTGGCACACAGTATTTCTTCCCCTGCAGATATATTGATTACTGAGGGGCTGCCGGCTGAATGAGGTGCTACGCAGCATGAGTGTGGCTGGATCAAGTCCTGTATAATTAAAGAAAGGAACAAACGACCTGTCCAAAAAACTTAGGATGACTATCCCAGTGCATTATAATTCATAGCCAGGTGCTATTGCTTCAGTTTTTCTTGGTATAGGGAAAAAAAAACCCCACAGCTAAAGACTAACAAATTCTACACAAAAGGAAGAAATTGTTTTTAGAGCTAAGGAGATAATGGGGAAAAACCTACTGTTTTCTGAAGCAGAAGCTCAGGCATCTTTCTTCAAAGATATGAAACCTGCCTCTAAAAGCATTACCGCTGGGCTAAGCACAAGCTCCTCAAGAGCTGAAACAAGTCTGCAGAAGAGAAGACATAGAGCTGACCAAATAACAATTTGTGAGTTGTAAAAGACAGAAACAAAAAGAAAGTTTATTCCCTATATGCATAGAGAATAGATCAAGTAGTCATGGCTGAGGGAGATTTAGATTAGACATGTTCTGAACATCAGAGAATAATTACTGTACTTATACTATGGCTCATTTGTCAAGGCTAGACAAACATGTTGGACAAGAAAAAGGTGGAGCTGATCCTGCCTTGAAGAACAAGAAGACACTAGACCTCTCAAAGTGCCTTCCCATCCTTTTTTCTATGATTATACACTAGTATTGCATTTGTAAAGACTTAGCCCCAGGAAATCACAAATCTCATGTCCCAAGAGAATGGGAATCACTATGTGAAGAACGAAGCAATGGGTGTGCATCTGCACCACTGCTCTTTTGGCTTTCTCAGGGAAAAAGGTGCTCAAAATAGGAAGAAAGGAGCAAAGAGCAAGCACGTAAGAATATGCTTAATTGCATCAAACAAAATCAGTGGTGCTTAAGCATATCCTAATGTGTTTTGCTGGCCTGAAGATGCATTTTTTAAGGACATGAAGCTGGAATACTGGAATAAGAAAGGCAGCCCTCCACAGAGAGCAGGAGCATTGCAGGGTACCAAGACAACCCAATGTGAATGGCTGAGCAAATTAAAAGCAGGGAAGTATTTGTAAAAGCCAATGGAATAGTAAGATTTTAAAATGCACAGTTCTGGACTTAAACACTATAGGAGAAGTAAGGCTGAAAATTAATTTCTGCTCTAACATGCACCTGTTCTGCTAAGTCAGCTTTTTTTTTTTCAGTAAGGGGTGATGGGTAGACAAAGAATAGGGTGGTAGAGAAGAACAGAGGTACAGCAAGACAAATACACCCAGTCATGACACAGTGCCTGCTAATATTACGCTGTACCACTGAAACTGTACCAAAATACACAGAAGCAGGAAAGACAGAAAACATTTCGAAGAGATTCCTAACTGCTTCCAAGGAAAGGATTTGGAACAGGTCTCTGCTCCCAGGAAAATAAGAAAGATAAAGTCTATTTCCAATTTTGTCATTAGGTTGCCATGTAGCTGTGCAAATTATTCCTTCTTTTTTTGTCTCAGTTTCCCCAATATCTGTCTACTGTCACTGTGAATCAATAAATGAAGTATCTGACCCACCTGAGGGGGTACAGTGTAGGATAGCAGGCCAGTCTTTGCCTGACATTTCCTCCAGAGAAGTGCTAGGAAGGCTCTGCCCTTATTATTAATAAAAGTTCTTAATATTGATAAAATTCTGACAATAAAATTGGTGCTTCATTATCAGAGAGAAATTAGTGGTTGCAGTAAAGACTTTCTTAATGCTTCACAGTCTAAGCAATCTCCTAAACACCTTTTTTTAGCTCCCTCCATTGCCTTTTAGCCTGAAACAGTAAGAAAGAGAAAAGTAAAAGACATGATCAATAATTAAAGGGCTGGAAATGAACAAATGAAATTAATTGTTCCAAGAAGGGTGAGGAAAGGAACCTGAGAAATATTGTCTCTCTTTATCTCTTAATCTGGCAGAAATTTTAACAAAGCATCCTTAAAAAGAGAGATTCTGAGGTTATATATTCACTGGTTCAGCTTTCTAAGTGATGCAAATTTAAGGGCTTTTTTGTTTGGATTTTTTTTCCCCCTCTTTTTACATGATGCTTTCTTATTTTATAACACTTCTCAGACTTGAATCATTCACAGCAGATGGCTCTGTGAATGCTGGATATTTCCATAAATAATGACAGATTTCCCTCTAGTCTCCCTACCCTCCTCCACTCCACATGCCGAAGTCTTTTGTGTGATATCTGCAGATACACATTCAAATTCTGGTCAGCAAACAAGCCTATCTAGTACCATTGTCATTCCTGCAAACCCAGTAGAATCAGTAAAACAATGAACTCATCATCCCGTCTGATTCAAGAGCATTTTCCCCAAGCAATTCTGAGATAGAAAGGAAAATCTACAAGGCATTTAATGCAATTGAATACCTTCATGGGAAACAGTAAAGAACTGCTGCAGAAAGCATCCTAATGCCCTGCAGCACTGGCAAGACAGATTTCCTGTGCATTGACTTCTAGTCCAGTGGCGGCAAAGCAGAGTGCTCAGGTCCTCTGAATACCTCAGCCATCGAGGGAGCTCCAAGTCTTATAGCCCCGAATTTAGCTATGGAAACTCTTATTTTTAACAAAATAAGGAACTTTGAGAGACAAAAGGAGTAAAAAAAAGGAGCATCAAAAAGGAGCATCAAAATCCTTGATGTTGGGGCATAGTATTTCTGTTTCATCTGACTATGATAAATGATGTGTGATGCTACTGTCTACAGAGAAAAAAGCAAGGTGGCTTTTTATTCAGGACATTAAGAGGAAAATATTAAAAGATTCTTATCAGAGCAATAATTTCTGGTTAACTTATTTCTTCAAGTGCTCATAATATGCCATCTATATACATTTCTATCAAACGACCCTGTAAATAATTAATAGATCTAATTCTGTCAGTATTGCCAGGGCAGGTTTCCCTGTAGAAGGTTAATGCTATGATTTAATACTTTATTTATATGATTAGAAACCCCAATCAGGCAGTTTTAATGAGGTCACAGGCAGCTGATTATCACAACCAACTTGCCTGGCAGGACCCCTTCAGCACTTTGAGTCTGAATTATACTCAGTTCTGCTGCACTGTCCAGGTGCCCATGGGAAACTGCCAACAGGTTTTGGGGAACAGAGCCAGGTTCCCTAGCCTGGTACCAAACACTATTTAACCCTTTCCAAGTAGTGTGATCTGTATTAGATGGCCACAGTATTTCAGGTAGAACATGGAAACATAGGAACTACTGTAGCATATCAGCCCTGAGGTTCATCTGTGCTGCTTTCTTGTTTCAGAAATGGAAAAATGTGTCCACAAAAAGAAATACAAGAATATCACTATAAGAAGACACAGGATAATTTGTTCATGTAGCAATGCCTTAGGCTCATCTGTAATAGTTAGCATTTGGAATAAATCCAAATGGTGATCCTCTCCATGTCTAGAGTACCTGGCAGTTATTAGATTCTTCACGCTCAACACTAAGGAAGGAATTGATACAAGTGCAGCGTTTTTAAGACCTCATAAATCTGCATTTTTATGTACAGGAAAGATTTAAGCACACAAAGAAAGCAGAACCTTTCTTTCATTTCCTTGGTCTATTTTTTCTCCATCACGCTCCAGGCTGCTCAAGGTATTAAGGGCCAAATGCCAATATTCATTTCCATAAAAACAACCAAGACCAGAGCATTCATCTCACACAGGAACCTCCCACCTAGCTGGTGTCCTCGCTCTTCGTGAGAAAGGCTATCAAGGGACCCTCTGCTGTCAGCCATTCTGACTTCAACAAAAATGATAGTAATAAGGGAGCACTGAAAAAGCACATCCTGCCTGAGCAGGAATTAGTGAGATCTCTGCATTTTGTCATTCGTAACCTCCATTCAGGCTGGTTGAGAGAATCAGCTCAGAAGTTCCTCTTTCTTCTTCTACTTTCCCTTTTCCTCTGTCAACAAAGGTGTCATTCTATCTCTTTAAGTCCAGCTTTTTTTGTTTTGATTTGTTTTTTTTCCGCAGGGTTGTTCTTTTTTTAATTATTGAATCTTGTTTCCCCAGCCAAACTGCCTTCAGCTCCTGTTCTCTTTATTATACTCAGCACAGAAAGGGATGAAAAGGAATGAATCTTGGAAGAGAAACAAAAGCCTGCAATAAGCTGTATTCTCAATCACCCTGTAGCATGCTGACTGGGAGCAAGAAGACTTGCCATACTGACATATACAGCTGAAAATTGGGTTTGCCATGTACAGTGGTGTTAAAGCTTTTTACTGCGTCCCTCACAAACTGCCACTGTGCTGTGCCCTTCATGAGCACTCCACCACTTATTGGCACAGGTATAAAAAAGTCCTTCGGACAACAGACAGCTCAGGTAAGCTCTAGGGAAATCAAAGCAGGGAAGTAGATAAAAGGCTAGCAATATTTCTATCACTAACTCATGGACAGGTGTTTTCTGTCTAACAATTTCCACCTTGGCAAGCTCCAGGTTACTGAAACAACATCCAGAACAATGGATTAAAGGTATTGAAAAAGATCACACAAAACTCGGTGTTCTCACAGAAATGCAGAAATACTTCCCTGTGTTGGTTAACCCCAGGCCTCCATCAGGCTGAGCACTTTTCTGCCTCACTCACACACTTGTTCTGTTTCTTGCGCTAAATCCCACTGAAAATAACGGAAACTCAGCATATAAGAGGAAGTGCATGAATTTTATCACCAGATGGTACCATCCCAATCTTCTGATCAGATTTCCAGGGGGCTATAAACCAAAGATTCACACTTGGGAACTTCTGTGCTACATATTGAGAAAAAGATCCAGTCTCCTGTGTTCAGAGAGAACATGATTCCTGCTGGTTTAAGTTACTATTAAGGCAGCAAGTGCAATGGCTGAGACATCACCATCCAAATCCCTCTGTATAGTCGGCAGCAGAGGGTCAAGTTTCTCAGCTATGGTCACATTTTAAGCTGTCCCACCAGGAACTGAGAGCACATGCAGATCATTCCCAATGATTTGGCTGCTGGGCTGGCAATATTCCAGCCGGGAATTCTCTGCAGGGCACAATCCAGTGATGTACTTTGGATTTGGTATAATTAAGCAGGACTGAGTGATGTAAAGCTACTCTCCCTGCATAACTGCCCTGCTGATCCTGGCAGGGAACATTAGCAGCTTGTTTTGGTACATTATTGCTTCCCATCATTGTAAAAAGAACCATGGAGGCAATAGCAGTATTTTCCCTCAACAGGCAAATAAAAGAGAGGAAAGTGCTGAGCCCACCAGCGCTGCCTGCTCAGGCTGCAGATTATTGCAGGACTCTGGAGAATAGCTGTAGAGAGCTTTCCTAAAGACCCTACTGAGGCAGTGTCACATACAGAGCAATGTCCTCTCTATTCTCATGCAGCAGCAAGCAGCTGCAACATACTCAGGAGACCTGGAGGAAGGGAGCAGGGCACCCAGGCAGCCTGTCATGCATCTTCACCTGCAGCAGCTCCAGCAGCGGGCAGCAAGCTAGCCTGCACTTGCAGGAGGGAGGCAAGCACTATCCACTTGATTTGTGCTGGATGGTTTTCTGGGGTTTGGTTTACATTCCTTTTTTAAGGAGGTGTCTATCTTCCAACAGTTTTCTATTTACAAACAAACCCTCTGCTGAAGATCTCTTACTCCCGCCGACCTTCTTGGGGTTTTTGCTATGGGAAGAATTAATCCAGAAAGTGGAGGCTGATGAGACTTCCTTTTCCCATATCTGCCACTAATTTAGAGTGCACATTCCCCTTGTTCCTTCACATCTTTTCAAGAGTTGTTTGCCAAGTCCTGCTCTGTCTCATAATATATCTTTAAACATCTATTTTTATTTCCTGAAGTTTCCCTCTTCTATTTCACATCCTGATATTTTTAAAAACATATCCTAATCTCCAGGCAGCTCCAAATGCAATTATTTAGATTTCTGGGTCTCTTTTTTTGGTAAGGTACTCACTTATGTACCTGTCTTTAAATTGGGAGACGTATCTATGCAGTGCAGGACAGTTTGGAGATCAAAGCAAATACAACTCCTGGATCTGTGCCTAGGCTAAACTGAGGAAAGGAGTAGGAGAGCTGTCCCATCAACACACTGATTCCTCCAGTGCCACCCTACAGATTAGAAAATCATTATTTTCGTCACAAAACCCTGTCTGGCTCTTTGTTGCTATGATATTTATTGATGTTCTCACTCATTCAATTATTTTTCTGCTATTATTATAACTTCTATCAGCATATTTACTGTAGATGATCAGGTTCACTACTATGAAGCTCTGGGGTTTTCTCAGGAAACAGTTACAAAAAATGGTGTTACGCTGGTCCTTGTCTTCTGATACCAGAACACAAGCTAAAGGAGGCTACAGTTATTACGTGACCTATTTGATCCCTACTCTGCCATGTGAGTCATTCCACTGTGGGAAATTCCCTGTGCTCCTCTACAACACGATCACAAAACATTTCATTTTTCTGAGCACTCCTGCTGTGTATTTATTGTTTACTGTCCTACAGGCTCCAACAAGCTTCCTGCTTGCTGTGGTTGACACGGGACTTACTAGGGGTCTTTCTGTGCTTTCTCTAGGTTTCTTGAACTGGCCTTCCTTATCACATTTTTCCTTATAACATGTCAGGTTTTATGAGCCTTTCTACTTTTCTGATTTGTCAGGCCTAAGCTATTTGAAAGATGCCTTCTTGCTTTTAGTAATATGTTTTATTTGCTGTTTAGCCCTCTCAGCTTCCTTCTGTTTTTTTCTCAAGGAGATTTATTTATTTTTTATATATATGTACATAAACGGGATGCTTTTGCCTTGGGATTCCATTACTGTGTCTTTAAATAGTGTTTATGTTACTTGCTATGATTTAACTCTTTCAGCCTCTTGTAGCTTCTTTTTTTTGAAATTACGTATGACAGCAGAGGATGTTTTAGCTTTTGTTGCTTCTGCAAGAATGTTTAATTTAAATGCATTATGCCCCCTGTGGCAGAGTGGGACTTTGACACTAATATTATGAATGACACACAGTCCACCAGCCTGGCTTTCAGTAGTTGCTTCCACTATTGTGGCTTCCTTGACTGGCCTCTCCATAAAAAGCGGTCATTGATGGCGTCTCAAAGACTCAACACTATACCCTGGTATGACATTTAGCCAGGCTACAAAGGGGTCACAGAAATTGTCCATCTTTATTGTGTTTGCTGCCCTCAAAAGCAGTCTGTTGTCTTGCAGAATGTCACAGTCACTGTCACTGTCCTGGTCGGTAAATGGATAATTTAGTCCTTATGTAACATTTTTCCTAGTGAGGCCTAAAATTGATATCTGAGTTGCTGACATGACTGTTTTACTGATCTGATTTTATTCCAAGCCTTCACTCACACAATGCACCACTCTCTCACCAGCACTTGACTCTGTTTTTCATGTACACTGTGCTCCTCAGTGTTACAGTGCTCCTTGACTCTTCCTCTTCCCTCTCTGAAGCTTACCGTAGGCCTGCTAAATCAATACCACGACATATAGTGATTTCTTAAGCATTTTACAGAAATGCATTACCTTTTGCTCTCATTTCCTACTTCCCTGCAGCCTGCTTAAATGACATTCTTGGCATGAACTGTTAATTTCCTTTCCTGATTGATTGCTGCTAATTTCTACCCTGACGTTTAATTTAAGGACACGGAATTGTTATGATTTCACCTCTCAGAGAATGCATCATCTCAGAACACACCTGGTTTCTATAAGGAACTAGTTTTGACTTAGATCCTTAGGATGCCAAGATATTTTTTATGTGTTCTTTAGGCTCATTCAAGTTTTGACAAAGCTTGTGTCAACACTCCTGGGGACTTCAAGGGTGGCTGCATCTTGTCCTGCGTGAAGTGCTTGTACAGATCTTAAAATCTTTCCTCATCTCCTCTTTAAATGGGAAAGGGGCAAAAAGCAAAGCTTTTACCAAATTGCTTTGTTTTTATCAAAGACGAGTACATATGCTCATATTCTCATGTACCCGCTGATAATAAACTTGTATCACACAGCCAGATATAAAAGAGCACTATGAAGTGACATTTAGGCTGTAAAACCTTAATTTAGGCACCGCAATGATTAGAGTGTTTTAATATCATAATAACTGATAAATAGACTATGTGTCAGGCATTTCATTCCCTTTTAATCAAAACTCCTAGTCTGCTAAATTAATCACCCCCTTGGGGTACAGTAGCAGATTTCCAATTTAGTCATAGAGCATCATTAATAATGAAAAGTTCTGGAGGCAAATTCTTTTACTTATGTTCCTTTGTATGATCCAGCAGGTTTAAAGAGACAAGAAAGAGAAGGTGGAAGACATCAACACCTTCCAGCAATCCAAACAAACAATCATTTCTTTATGTCAATCTTCTAATGAATCCCCTCCTTGAATATTAAGGATATCACAAAACACAGAAAGCTAGCCAGAAGAGTTTTGATTTTACCCAAATGGTATTAATAAAACCAAAGCCAAAATGCATGAGAATGGAGAGAAATGCTGCATTTTTAACAGCTCTTCTACTGTGGCACCATAAGTTTGGTCTCTTTATATTGATAATTTTCAGAATAAAACTGAGCAAGCATTCTTTATATGGTTAGTCTTGACTTTTCTCACTAAAAAAAAAAAAAAAAAAAACAAACAAAAAAACTAAAAGTATTTTTTACTTAAGATTAAGAAAAGAAGCAGAAAATTTCTGCACAGAGAAGAAATTTATGCCCTACCCACTAATGTATGGGTTTCATTTCCTGAAGTGTTGTCTGACCATATATATAAATTTTTGACATATTTGATGATAATGGTAGCTGGGGAGAATAAGTGGCATTGACTATATGAAGTGCTAATGGCAAGACTAATTTTGCTGGGGTTTAGGTAAGCATTTTCCCTTGCAAAACACTTGCATCTTCTAATCCATGCAGAATGGCAGGCTGACTCTGAGCTAGTGAAACCTTCCCAATACACAGGTCAAGCTACATCTTAAAGCTTCCCTTCGTTTCTTCATATCTGCTCTGTTGTGTGCAGCAGTGGCACAAGTACTTGGGAGTAAGTTTGTGTAACCATCCTTTGCCTTTCCCACAGAGCCATACCTCGATCTTCTGGAACTTGTTCCAGAATCAACACAGGGAGAGAAGAGCTTTAGGTAGCTACCAGCTACCCTGGATTTAGAGCTTGACGGTCTCCCAGCACTTTGTTTGCAGTGTATACTGGGCCATCACATAGGGTACCAAAACCGTAAGGCACATTAACCTTGCTTGTGCTTGCATGTCAATCAAAGTAAATATATTGCTGATTCAAGAAGACGCAGCCACAGTTGTTAACACAGAAAGTATCTCCATATATCTATGTCTGTATTTCAGTTGTCTGTGTTAAGAGATCATCTAATCCTGGTGTGCTGCTTAACTTTATGCCCCATGAGTAACAGGCAGGCCTATGCTATGTAAGTGGGAGAGCTCTAGCTATAGGAACAAAGAGCTGATTAGAAGATTTCTTTTTGTTCCTGTGGCTTGGAGGAGTTTCCCTAGGTGCATGAAGCTTTCAAATAAAATTCTTCTGTAAATCACTCTGGTGTGCTGACAGTGATACCACTCCTGTCCCTCCTCCACTGGGAGAGCTATAAAAGTCCAAGGCCAGAGACTGCTGCTGAACCAACAAGCAGGAAGGATTTACAGCAGACAGTAACACTTGACCTCATCAAACTCCACTCTGGAACATTTATCACTCCTCTGTAGGAACACAGAAGCATTAGGACTGGGGAGGGATCAGGGGAAAAGAAAGGAAGGGATATGGAATCACAGTCACTTTAGCTCCAGTAAAAGGTACAGAAAAAAACACAAGCAATACAGAAAAGTGCCTAAATGCCCTTGAAAGCCAGTATCTCAGAAAAAAAATCTAGGCATTAAGTGAAATGGATTTAAAACAATTGTTGAAATTTATCAAAACTGAGTAATCCCTTCTCTCTAAAACTATACAGTAAAGAAGGATCTGCCTATGATAAAAGGTGAGAACATCTGCCATAGCAGACAAGACCATGCAAAAGAGATGGTCAGAAAGTTCTTTCTGTTGAGTGGCAGTCACAGAGAAATTAACTAATGGGCCTTGGTCCTGGGGACAGAGCAGGCAGAGTCTTGCAGGTGGACTCAGTATAGGAAAGCCTGCACCCTGGCTTAGCCTCATTGCCGTAGTGGTGGTAACAACTTAGCAGAAACATGAGTGAGAAGGTGCTGCAGCATCTGGCCTGCTAGCAAATAACACATTCAGGCAACATATCTGCAGCCAGGGTGGCTGGCTGAGGGTGGGCAGGAAATAACTGAGTGTCTGCGCTGGACTGATGCAGACTCTCTTACTGGTGTAAGAAATAAATGATGAAGTAAAACCAGTGGGAGAGCAGGACTGTTCCTGTAAGAGTCACAAACAGAAAGCCTTTAAAGCAACAGCTTGGAGGAAGTAGAACAGTCTGGTCACCTGAGCTTTTTACTCAAATAAATGTTGTCCCACAGGGAAATTTCTTAACATTTGCCCCATCAGTGATACACATACCCTGGCTTCTCTTCTTTCTCTCTGTCTTTTTGAAAGCTTAAAGAGAGCTAAAGAGAGCTAAAGAAAGGTTCTGTAAGAACAGGAGATGATCTCTGTGTACAGGGAGTAATGAGGGAGAATAAAGACTTCATTAAAAAAACTTTCACGATTTCAGTCTCTCCTTCCAGATTTCAGTTCCTCCCAGTGATGCATTTAGACAGGTGCCTAAGAAAAGGGGCACTCCAAACCACTACTGGATCCTAAAAATCTCAGCTTCGTGTTTTGTCAGAACAATGTGAGGCTGAGATGTACCTTCATTTTGCCTGAAGGTAACTGCTGAGAAGAGGATTGCAGGAGTACTTACAGCCCTATGAACCACATATATTGGCTTAATTAAGACAGCTAACACTTCAGTGGCCATTTACACTATCAAGAGATAGAGCTGTTCTGCATCATAGGCACCCTGTTCTGTTCATGTCAGCATTTCTGGTCAACCAATGCAGATTTTAAGGTGTGAAACCCTTGACATTAACAGTGAAATCACAGGTTCTCAATCCCAAAAGGCCAAGATTGGACAACACAATTTTAATTTCACAGCTGATTCATTCAATGAATCAGTAAATAAAGTGAGTAAATAAAGGCCAACACTATATTGACACATAACACAGAAAATTCATGTTTAGCAGTAGTAGGCAAGAAATATGTGAAGATTATGATTTAATAGATACAGCATGAAAATAAAAAAACAATGTAAAGGAGAGGCAAATGTAAGCAATCAAGAGCAAGTAGCAATTCCCAAAAAACACTCACAGAAAATTACTGATTAGGTAAGAAACATACGTTATGTAAGCACAATAATTAAATGTCAAGGAGATTTTCAACATCTGCAGATGGAAATCTCTACAAAACTCAGGCTCAAGGATGAAGGATTGCACTCAAGCTGCCAGATACCTCTTTTATTGTCTCAAATCTTACATTGTTAGCAGATGTTTTTCTAAAAAAACAACCTTATTTTATCTTAATAAAGTATAATATATATGGGGCTCCCAACACTGAAGCTATTTCTGCTGACTTTCTGCCCACACAAAACCTAACAAGTTTCTCGTACCACCTATATTTTTTTTATCTGTTATCTCTGTGTAACTTAAGCACAGTTGACTTCAGCTTTGGCACCAAACTGCTACTTATGATTTTTACCTATTCTGTCAGTGGCCTGCACAACCAATGCTTTTCAGTAGGTTCTTTAAACTCAAACAGCATTTATGACTGAAAAAGGGATTTCCTTCTCTTTGCAAAAAGTTTCTTTGGAGTATGAAAAACAAACACAAAAGAAATCATCCCTAAAATTGAAAGCTGTCGAGTTGGAAACAGCAGGTTGAGAAATACAGTTTGCATTTCTTATATGCTGATTCTCCCCCATGGATCTGGAGAGATGGTGTCTTCAATGACCCTGTTTCTGAGGGAGGAAATCCCACTGCAGTGCAGGGTCTGAAGAGGATGCAGTGCAGCAAAACAGCCTGGCTTCTTGAGGCCAATTTAGACTATAAAGAAGAATGAGATTGAAGCTTCAGAGCTGCAGGTTCCTAAAAGCACCATCATTAAAAAAAACAGAAAAAAAAAATGACAAAAATTTGTGAGGAAAAAACCCAAACAACGCAAACCCAGAACCCAAACCCAAACCACTCTTTTCCTGAAGTATGCTATTTATTTTAAAAAGAAAAAATATATATATCTTTTCCATCAAAAGTCAGCATTGGCTGACTTTTCAGCAATTCTAGCGCCAGACAAATTACGACATTCCTCACTACAGCTTTCCAACCCAGTAATACTACAAAGAACTGTGCAATCAGAATTTTAAATGCCCTAGGAACTGAGTTAATACCAGATGGTATCCAGCTATATTCATCATTATAATTTCCTAATATTATATTAACATTTACTATTTTAGCACTTGAATTATCTAGCATGACGCTGCTGAAATGTGTGTCCTGAACTCCAGAACAGTTTTGCCTCTCTCTCTTTGCCTGTAATTTCTTCAAGTTTTTAATAATCTTAAACTTTTAACATTTTATGTCCATATGAAAAGTGCAGGCTTCCACATATACTATTATTTTGTCTTTTCAGTTACAATCACAGATTTAGATCAATCTATAGGGGGCTTCTGTCTTTTCAATAGTTACTAAGCTTTTACTAGTATCAAGATGAAATAGTTGAGTTAAGATTTAAGTTTTATGAGTTAAGTTTCAGATTAAGTTAAAGATGCTTCATGAAGAGTGTGTGTATTTGCTGCATGGGGGAACGATCAGAGCTGTCAGTTGGCTTATGTTGTTCTTTTTCTCTCTTTCTCAATACTGCGTTAGAGAACATGATGGAAATCTCCAATTGTACCACTCTCTCCTTAGGGAGGTAAATACTTGTTATCCAGCTTCACATCAAGGGTAATGCAGTAAGTTATACTTGGTTGCAGAGTTTCAATGATAAATTCATCTTACAATGGGTTAGTTTTAGTGGGTTTTTTTGTTTCATATATATTTTCAAACTTCTTTGGTTTACATTTTGCTTGGAGAAGTTCTTTCTTTTTTGTTTAGTTTTCAGCTCTGTTTGGTAAGAAAAAGCACTTTTATCTCCTACCCTTCCCACCTTATTCCTCCAGTGTGTGGATATAATCGATTCAAAGCTTGAAGAGGTGATCTAATCCCTGCTCTCCCAAGAAATGAGCCCCTTTCTAAAGCAGAAAAAGAATCAGCTCACCAAACAGCACTTTCTTGGCTTTCAAACAGCTAGCACAATATTTTGAACAGTTAAACTGTTTCCTTTTCACTGTGGTATGAAATAAATCGCTTCAGCTCACGTTCACTTAAACCATGAGACAGTACCCAACATCTACAGTGCAAGGCATACACATTTCCCTGTTCACACCGTAAATTTTCCATATCCACTCATTGTCACTAGCAGAGCAGGAATACTTAGCATTCCCTTCTTGGAATGTTCTTTAGGAAGGGGCCCTTTGAATACACAATACATGGTGGCTTATTATTGCCCTCACACTTTATTTATTCTAGTCATGCTAGCAACCTACACAGTCAGTAGAATTATATTGAATGTATATCATGTTAAGTCTTTTCTTCATGTGATTAATCATCAGATTAGGTATTTAATCTGCATACCAAGACTATCCAAATTTTACATTAACAACAGAAACCACTTGGAAACAACTATTAAAGCTTGTGCTCCAGGACATAAGTGTCACCAATTACAGCCCAGCAAGGCTTGTGTGGGTGTAGATGACCATTGTTAACATCTGTTCACAGCACAGGTCATAACTTTTCTACTGGTATTGTTGGTTCCGTTCACTGCTGGAAACCAGCTCGGCTTTTGGTTTCATCCTGTCTTGCAGTTCCTGGGAGTCTGTGTATTTGGATAAACTGTGAGTCAGCTTAGCTAGCCCAGTTAGAACATAAGGGAATTTGTGTGCTCATCAGAAAAGTTATTGTTCCTACTTCAGTTATACTTCCGCCCTTCTTTGCCTTTCTTTGTCCCAGGCATAAAACTAAGATTAGAGGTACATGAGTGGTATCATTGTGCATAAGACTGGCACATGAAGAAACTGTGGTCTCTGCCAGCCTGATAATTCACAGATCAGATCCTTTCTGGGCTACTTTGCTGTCCTGCTTGGGTTGTCAATTTATTTAGTGGATGATGTGCCTCCATAATGCTATCTCTAAAAGAAGATGCATAATTTAGCCCCAGAAGGATGAAATCAAGGCTGGCAGATACTTCTGTGATCAGCCAGACTGATGCATTATGGGGTAATTTCACTTGGTGATTCTTAGATCATAGGGAAGCAGCATATAGAAGGTGGCTTTGCAAGCACGCAGCAGCAGTTTCTCAAATACCATTCTCAAAACCATCATTAATTAAAAAGAAAATTGACAACAGAGCATGACATCAATTTTTTCTCTGAAATGGGGTTATCAATAATTCATTATTTGTTTTAAGGGAATGGATGCAAAAGTACACAGGTAAATGGCTACAGTAATTTACTTTGGTTCCTTATTGCAAGGCAGGCTAAATATACTTTTTGAGATTATTTTTTTCCCTGCAAGTAAGAACCTTTGATATTGTGCTTACAATGCATTAACTTGGGAACTTTGGCTCAATCCCCCATACCATAAGGAAGTGATCAGCTTACAGTACATAGCCCTACATATTAAAGAGATTTTTTGCCATCATCAGGAGATAAGAATGGCAGCATTTTCAGCATGTTCGTGTAATTTAAGAGCCTAACTAGCATTTTCAAAATTGAAGTAGGTAGAACAGTGCTTCAGGATCAAAAGAATTAAACTGCAAGAGGGTCATCTAGCACAATTATCACCCAAAAGAGCAACGACACCTGGGCATTCAATAAACTCCACAGGAATCTTCAGCCTCAGTGTCCCCTGAGATCCATGCAAGTAAGAGGTCTATGAGGATCTAAACCCATGATGGTTTTGCAAATGGCACATTCAGGGTCCAAACTTCTTCAGAAATTGCAGAAAATATGTTCCAGAAACCACAGGAGTACAGGATTTGTTTGATGATTTATGTGTATTAATAATATATATTTTTTATAGATATAAAAATATATATATAAAAACATATATATAATATA
>WYDI02003436.1:0-19244 GCA_009867235.2 Psittacus erithacus
CTGACTGGTCTGTAATTCCTCAGGTCATCCATTTTCCCCTTCTTGAAAATGGGGGTTATATTTCCCTTTTTCCAGTCCAGTTCATTGTACCTGTACTGGGCCATCTTCCCTCAATTTCCAACACTTCATTTTTACTCAATAATGGTCTGAACCGTGTAATATAAAATAATATTTTTCTGCCATGAATATGGAGTACGCAAAGCCTAGTCTGTAACCAGAGGTAAGAGAAAAGTGTGGCCCAGAATCAAACTTTCCAGCCTTTTGGAAAATGTTAAGTTATGGTCTCAGTGTTGATGTGCAGGTATACATCTGAATTGCCACAATGAAGAACAGAGAATCATAGTTTAGCATCTCTGTCAAAGGCTAGCTGTAGTGGCTAGAGGACCAGACTCATAACTGAATGAACAGAACTAGATTTAAGTAGAAGAGAACTGGTTTACAGTACTCAAGAATTTACCTCCCTTAATTTTTGGTAACACAGTAGATATTTTCCAGTCAGGTGCTTTCAAACAATGGCTTGCTATGAAATGTGATGCATTTACTCAAATTAATGTAAAATTTTCAGGTGTTTTGGGACAACTTGCACCAGGACAGTATTTACAAGACTGCGGAACTGTCACAGCTATAGGAACATCACATGCTATTTTCATTAGCTTAAATTTAATTTTCATGGATAGACAGCAAAGAATATATACACTGCTGCAATCCTGTTTTAACTTAAATGTTTACAGGGCTTAAGTGTGAGGCTGAAGTATAGCACAACCTTTGTTCTGAAACCTCATTTAAAGGACCAATATGATCTCCTCTTTAGGGAGATCACATAGTAGAGATACAGATCTTTTTATAGGTAGAAGTTCACATCCACTGAATTTGGGATAAAGGAAAGAATCCCTATCCATCTGAGTTAAAAATTGTCTATATACTGCTGTAATAACCATTCCACTCTATAAAGCAGGCTAAACGCAAACCTAGTTCTATGTGCTTGTAAATCAAGTGAGTGGATTTATGCCCATCAATAAAAAATAAGAGCTGGCCAATAGTTACTCCACCAGGTCTGTCTTGCAAGTTTAACTGTTTACCTCAAGCCCTAGTTTGACTTCATACTTTTTCCTTTAAAAGAGACTTTCCCAATCTTCCCAGACTACACATCTAAGTTATAATTCTCTTATCTTTAAGTATTACATTATTACACAATTAAAAATACATGTTAAATATTGCCAACAGGATTTCCTGTAAGTCAGTTTCTGTAAAAATTCAGCAATGGTCACAGGTAGGGCAGTTTTCGCGGCTATTGTCTCTTGCCTCTACTGGCTGCAGACTTGGTGCAGTGGTCAGATAGCTCCGGAAGGCTGCTGTCAAAGGGGATATTAAATGAGATCAGCATATGTCACAGGAAACAATTTCACAGAGAAGACAAAGGGTCTGAGTGAGCCAGTGTTAGCTAGTCCATGACACTGCCTTCCTTGCTTCAGTTAGTTAAGGGTTAATAATCAAACAGCAAATGAAACTAGAAACCGTTAGTTCTGCAAAAAGATCTACTTCTATCCCACAATTCATATGAAAAATTGCATTTCCATGCAATGCATTTCTATGTTTTCATATGAAAACAGCACTTCTCCAAGGTTCTGTGTATTCCCTTTGTCTTATTTGAGACCAAGATGATTTTCTTCACATCCAGCAAAAGACCTCCATGACTTATGTGCCTTCAAGCTGCCTTTCTTGTTGTCTCACCTTTTGGGAGAGTAGAGCTCTCCTTCCTATCTTTTGCACTACTGGTTGCTACATGCAGCAAGAGACTGAGGTGCCTTGTAATAAACATCAAGTACTCCAGCATCTGTGTCCTTAATTGAGTGCAGCACTTTCAGACAAGTCACATTTTGCTTTGGAAATCTCTGCTGGGGTCTTCTGCTTCCTTCGAGTTAGATCTTACTGATGAACCTTCCCTCTCAAGCAGCATTAAGCATGACTGTCCTATATAACAGGATTATACTGTAGAAAGCATGACTTCCACCCATTTTCTTAATATAAGGATCATGTTAGAAATGTAACCTAAATTTTTTTCATTATAATATAGGTGTTATTTTCTGTAATTACCAAAAGCCACTTCCCAACTGGCACCTTGAATATGGAAACTTAAACAAATAAAAGCAGACAAATATTCTGTAACTCCCAAAGATGGCAGATACAAATATGTTATCTGGAAGTTGTTCATTGAAACAAATAATTGCCAGAATAAGCACCCCTAACCACAACCA
The DNA here is from genome assembly GCA_009867235.2 of Psittacus erithacus. Taxonomy (NCBI): domain Eukaryota; kingdom Metazoa; phylum Chordata; class Aves; order Psittaciformes; family Psittacidae; genus Psittacus; species Psittacus erithacus. Next base: position 2,256 of record WYDI02003436.1, read on the forward strand.
TCTATCATTAAGTTCATGTGAATGCAGAAGTTCCTCTTTAAGTGGTATTTGAAAATGAAATTAATTATGGTGAGGCGGGTCAGAACCTTCCTCCCTCATTTACGTACCCTACCAACTAGAAAAACTACCTGTTGTCCCTTTGTGCCACAAAAGGAGTCTGTTTCATCAGAACTTCCCAGTTCCAAGTCCTTCAGGATAATCATTCTATTCTCACATGAGCTTTGCTCCTTGAATCTCTACTTCACTCCTTGCCAGTTCAGAAAAGTAGCTAAAGAGAGATTCTGCCTTTCCTCAGTTGCAGAGAGTTTTGCTGCCTGCCTGCAGCCCTGCTAGACATGGTTAGGACTCATCAGCCAAATCTCTACCAAACCAGTGGGAAAAGGGACTTGGAATATTGCTCAATTTGGATGGAATTTCACTGGGAGTGCACCAGAGTGTTTCCTAAATTTAAAGAACTACTTTTTCAAGCAACGAAAATGAGCAATCTTGTCAACAGAAAGTTGCACACTGCAGGTGTTATGAGTTATGTTCTAAAACATCAAGGTAAACAATCAGGAGTCACACATAATTATCCTTATCACCTAAGGATAATTACACAGATGTTTGATGTAATTAATTACAAAGACTGCAGTGTCAGTATATGTCATTACTTCAACTGTAGATTTTACTACAGATAAAGACAGAATAAAATTCACAATCCAGGGTTTAATTCGTCGATGGTGTTTTGGTTCAAAATAGAGCTGAATTTACTGACTGAAATGTGTTGATCTTTAAGGGAATGTAATTATGGAAAGAATCTGGGAAAGTACAGTGGCAAGAGATTTCTGAGGACTCTATTTACTGTTGCTGCACCATAGCTATAGATCAAAACATGCCTTTTCAGATGTCTCGCTCCCTGTTTAGTCAGTTAAGGATGAAGGTCGTGCTGTTCAGGGCCCTGTCCAAGGACCTGTGACAGATAAAGTAACATTTTTATCTTCTAATATGTCAAAGATGCCACCTGACACCCCCAGAAGTCATATGTAAACTGGCATGGTGTGCATATATGCTGGCTGAGTGTGGCATTCAGCTCACTATATTTAAATTCTGTACTGATTCACAACGTCCATGAGGAATAAATGATCCATCTATTAACATTAGATTGATCAGGAGATGTCTTCGGGTAGAATTGCAATTTTGGTTTTTTGCAGTCATTGCAGAAGCAAAAAGATTACACTCTGTAGTGCTTGACGTGTGAAATTTTGGCTGAAAAAGAGTTTCAGATTTGTAATGTGTATGGTTATGGGCTGTATGATTATTATCAAAAGAGAGCCTGGCATTTATCTGGAATAAAAATTACATGGAAGTTCTGTACTTTGTTCTTACTGAACAGGAGAAATTTCTTTTCAGATACCTGTCTGCACAGCATAGTTTAGTATTAAATGTACATTTCTGCATGGAGACCAACCAACAAATGGTGTTCTCTACTGTTGTTCTTGTTCTCCTAGACAGTGGTTTGAGCAGGCTAGTCTTTGTTTCCATAGATGCTTGGCTCAACGTTATTCATTTAGTATTTTGGCATCAAAAGGAGTAACTGTTTGACAGTGCTGTGCATTATCTATGTGTACTTGCTAAATATTTCATTAAAAATACTGTCATGGTAAGAATCTGTTCTTCAATAGAAAATACTGCCATATTCAAGCATCACAGATTTTGCACTAATAACTAACAGAATGGGAAATTACCAAGACAGGAATCCTACAAATTAATAATCCATTAAGCTAACACAACAAATTATTATTATCTATTATACTAATACCACAATTCATTCTAGTTCTTTCTATAAGCATGTAAATTTGTATCTGTTCTGAACATAGTTCCATTCAATGTTTCTTTCATGATTTGGATAATAGGATTTTTGATCCAGATAAACTGGAAAAATATCCCAAATTAAGACCAGAACAAAAAAAAAACCCAACTATTTGAGATGTTGATTCTGGGTTGGCAAAAGTAATTTAGGAGTTGCAGCAGAAATTAAATGCCAAAAGCCAGCCAGAAAAGTGGCATACAGTTTGCTGCAATGTCCAGTTAGCAAGTTAGTAAAATACCATCATATTACTTCAATTCAGTTATTCTCAGTTTACCATTGAGTAAGTTTGCAACTCTTATGCTTCCACAGCACTGCTGCACAAGGATTCTCTCGATGTTTTCTAATAAGATTGAAGCTGCCAGGCTTATTAGAAAAAAATCTCAAATCAGACTTCAATCCGTAACTATCAGTGGTTCTTAGAATGATTACATTTCCTGCTAGCAGTAGTAGAGCTTTGGGAACCACCATTAGGTTTATGGTTATCCTCAAATAAAGCAGTCAAGGATATACTAATGAGGCCCAAAGTGTTACATGAGGAGTAATTGCCAGTAAGCTGAATAACTGCATTCATTGTAAGGGTAAACCTTTTCTTTAAGCTCAGAGAAGTTAACGGCAGGTCATGCTAGTGACACATAGAGGAAGAAGTCTGTTCATGACACTTTCAGTTCAGCTCAGGCTCTCTCAATTGCATTTCCAGAAGGTGCTTTTTTAGTTCACCTTAACCAGTGTTGCAATGCCTTTGAGAAAAAGTGAGAGAGACAAAAAGCAAATCTCTTTTGTGACTGTGGCCACTGTAAGATGCAACATCACCATTCTGCAAGATACTACTAGCAACTATAATTCCCTCCACTTTTTCTTCTTTATGTCCCAAAATTCCCATGACATGGACACAAGAAAATTCTCTGCACCCCTGCCAGGGCACAACCTGCGCCAGCACTTCCATCAAGGGGAGTTTTAACACTTTGTGGTTATTGGAATGAAGAGAAAAAGCAATGTAGAGGAGATATTTATCTGGAGCTGTTCCTCCAGTTCTGTGTATCACACCATTTCTTCCTGGTTTGAATAGGTGCATGTCAAGAAGGCTGTCAACAATGGCATTGCTCCAGGCTTCCAGTATTTCAACAAATACTGTTTTCATACTACGAAATATGGTTCTTACTTTTAAGTGCCTTGTTTTCAGGGGATGGCAAAGGGAATAGCAATTGAACTTCTGCAGCCAGAGTGGGCACTTAAGATCATCATGAATGCCATAGCTCTGCCCCTCACCCCTTCTTAGCACTTAGCCTGCCATCCTGTGCTATTAAATACTAAGCTTTGTTACACACTGCCCCAGACAGTGACTGAGCTTGTTGTGTATTTAAGATTTTAATGGGATTTGTCTTGGCTAATCTTGTATGTTGGAACTGTACAGTGTAAAAGTGTCATTGCTCTTTCTACAGGGAAAGTGTCCTTAGACCCATTTATTTACCTATTCATTTACTATTCTGACTCTGATCAAGTTTCTCAGAGTTTCTACCCTACCCTTTTATTTACCAAGGTGGGAACCAGTGCAAATCCATCCCTTCCATGCCTCTGATTTTTAAACTTCTAAGCTAGAAGACAACTGCATATCTATTTTTACTTACCACACACAAACACACACACAAAAAACCAAACCCAAAGCCCACATTTTGCAGCTTAGAAGTTAGAAAGACTCATATTCCAAGTCCATGGAATTTTCCCCTAGCATCTCTAGTGGAAAAATAGATAGTCAAAATAGGTTGCTTATCAAGCCGGACCATCTCCCAGGACCACTGAATTCAGTGAATTGCACAGCATACAGATAATCATTACTTCCTGCGAACTCAAAGGCAAGCTGAGCAAAGGCTTTGCTTTTGCCTTTGAGAACAGCATAGTAAATTTTGTGAATATCTTCAAAGAAATCCTTCAGAGGGCAAAGTTTTACTGAATATCAGGAGATTTTATAGGTTAGATACACTGAAACCTCTTTCTACTACCTAAGAATCTAAGCTATTATAATGTTGCATGAGAGAATATGTACAAAATTTGCATTATGAAGTTTAGTAATGCTTCTAAGTTCAGCTTGGAACCACTAGAGGGGAAAGTGATTGCAGTAAGAAAATACCTTGTATTTCCTCAGCTAGCTCGATCAGTGTAAATACAATGAATTCAAGTGAGCCATGAAAAGCTGGTTCAAATGGGGGTCTTTGGCCCATAAAGCACATAAATGAGTAATTACCAAGTGTTACATAAATTATAAGATAAAATAAAAAGCATTTAAGCCTTTTGATACACAGCAGTTGCAGCAAAGTTGAAATACACCACAAAGCCTGTACTTCAGTATACTAAAATGGCCATTGTACAGTGCCAATGTGCTCAAAACATCCCTGGTGACATGCAACCCAAGCAATTCCTAACACACTGAATGACTTCTATCATTTTCTTAACCTACAGGCAGTATTTTGTCTCAATGTGAACCATCCTCACTTGCTGAGGGACAAAACTGGACTGACTTCCTGGGAGCTGAAACTCTACACAAAAAACAAGGCACTCAAACCTCTTTTAGCCAGATTTGAACATCAGTCGTTTGGCAATCTGACTTAGTGCTCAGCTGGGCAATGCTTCAGCTGCTGAAGTATGCATGCTTCCTCTGCTTGACTCTTCCCTTAGAAAAATAAGACTGTCATTTAGCAATGTTGACTATATAACAGTCAGAACATCTTACCAACAAATACTGACAATTCTCTGTCACCTGGAATTTCTGAGCCAAGAAGGGATGTTTGCCTAAATTATTTGCCTTAAATCAAATGTAAATTGGCAAATTACATGAAAAAAGTGCAGGATAGAAAATGTATGAGAGTGAAATCTGATTACACTCTCATACATTACAGGGGAGGTTTGGTTCAACAAAAATGATCATGGTGATCTCTGATGGCTTTAAATCTTTGAGTCTTGAATGTACTAAAAGTTGCTTAGAGTATCATTAAAAGAGCATTGAACTTGTATGAAGGTTCACTTCCACACATCTCAACTGAGTTATGCTGAGCTACTTGGAACATACACCAGCATAAGAGACTTGAGTTTCCCGGAGTCTTGAATTCAGTCCAAAACCTGTAAGAAAAGAAAATGCTCCCCACCTGTTTGCAAGAATGATTCAGAGAGAACAAATGAGCATACAAAGGAGTTCCAAAACTTCAGGATCCACACCACAAAAGCAAACTTACTTTTCCTGTTTCTCTTCTTATTGGACAGAAACAGAAAATTGAGATGAACAGCCTTCTGGATCGTTGTTGTTTCAGAAAGCTTTAGAGTACACTGTCTGCTATGAAACACATGTCAAATGTTTATTTTTTTTCTAAGAATTGCAGTAGACTAATTTATTGTTCATTCTTGCAAAGACACAAAAAATGTCTTCTTGTTTAATGGCAACATTTTCCATATGAAAAATGTTATTGCATTGATAAGGCTAATAACAGAAGGCAACCCTTTGTGTCAATACTAACCTGAGATAAACTTCAATAAGAAACCCTACTTCACTTTCAGTTTCAAAAAGAGTTAGCCTTTTGCATAAATGTGTTTTGCAGCCATTTCCATGATCATGTAATTAATTCTACAATGGACAAACTTTCTTCAGATCTTTTCAGCATCCACTGCATGGGTTGTAAGATTGCCAATTCAGTTCTGCATTTGGTATGTACATTACTGTATGTCTTACTTGCTGTAATGCAATGTTTTTTATCTGTAGTGTCCAAAACACTTTCCAGAAACAGTAACAACGTTCCTATTTTATTGAGGGAAATGGGTGTTTGGCTTAGTTTGAGTAAACTGTCAAAAGACATTCTAATACAAATTACTTATGTTTAATCAGATACCATATCGTCAAAAGAAGGAAAAAAGAAGACATAAAGAACTGACAGATGAGTGTTTCCCTAAAGCTAGCTGTGGGGCAATGTAAGCAACAGATAAATGTGCTTTGTTGTGCTGTACAGAAGGAATCATGGCTCTTCTACTCTGTACCTGCATAAAGGTTTCAGCCCACAAGCATGTATCAGAGCTAACCCCATACAGGATAAGTAAGTCTTAAGATGACATAATGTAGGACAAAAGTATCAGGAAGATACAATTTGACCCAAAAAATTCCATGTATTCTACCTTACCACAATGATGTCTGTATCAATAGACAGATGCGATATAAAAAAAAAGATCAAGTGTTTGAAAAACTAAACAAGCAAATGAAAAGTCAAATCTAACCTCTAGAAATTAAATACCATTATTATTTTGAAACTTAGGTGAATTTGCACTGTTCAGGGAATCTATAAATATAATTATTTTGATTTCTAGGGTGACCACAAACATAGATATAAAATAGTAATTTAGTTTTACTTTCCAAATCAGCAGCTCACCAAAACCTGCTTCAGAACTGGCGCCTATGTAGGATTTTCTCTCTTCACTTCATTATTAATAAAGCAGACTCTGCCTTCATTCAGTCAGAAATATTGTCAGCACTGGAAGAAGCTGCAGAGTTAGATGTACGCTATCAAAATTAGAGAATGGCTACAGCAATCACTACCAGCTTAGAACATCATACTCCTACTGAAGACTTTGGCAGATGAACTGCCATTGATAAAATTTGCCTGATTATGACAATAAAAAGGAGCAGAATCATCTTCTACTCATCCATAACTCTGGCAATCATTTCAGATGAAGGGAAGAAATTTCATCAACACAGTTCTTATGTATTAAACATGGACATGCAACACCAGTTTTCAGTTATTTGCAGCAACTGGTGAAAGCAGATAAGGATTTTCATAGTTTTCAGATCAATAAAGTTGAAAACTGACTATGAAAGAGGTCAGCAGACAATTCGTCCACTGACATATTTAATGTTCAGTACAGTACAAATCTAGCTGCTCAAGTCTGACAGCATTCTTGTTTTATATCACACTTTGGCATTCCAAAATGATAAGGAGGCTGACAGCTCAGCTTAGCAAACCATGCAGACCAATTAGTAACCTCCATGATGCTTACTTAGAGTATATATCTAAACCCCACAGTTCATGATAACTTACAACAGAGCTCAGAGAAATGAGAATTTCTCATGAGTTGTCCTCTACCCATTCAGACTCAACAGGGAAAGATTATTTACGTAATGAATATGAGCTAACTGAAGTCGTAATGTGCTATCTTTGTGAGTATGCAGTATTGCAATATCTCTAAGTATGTGATTGGATCTTGCTGCTCTCCACTGGGTCTCTGTTTCACTGGGTGCACATCAAGCAACTGCTGTAAGGAAGGTGAACCTGGATTTGAGGTTGAAATAGAACATGCTCTGAGTGTAAGAATTTGGCTGCTGTGGAATGAATGTGGAACCTAGATGTCACCATGTTGAAATGGATTCAGTTTCTCCTTCAGTTTAATAGTTCTTTTTTGATGCTGTGCATATCTTTTTAAACTGCAATTTCCACAGTCCTTTATTCTTTTTCTTTTTGATGCTGTGCTGGATACTTCAGCATCTCAGTTGCTGTGGGACATTCACAGTTCTACCTGAAGTCTACTCTCTAAACATGCACACTATCAAAATAAAGCTCAGTACTTTGGAAAAACGATCCTAAGAGTGTTAAGTCTGTTCGCCCAAAATTCCTGGATACCCATAACTTTTCTATGCCTCATCAAGTAACATGTAAAACAAAGATAATAAATCCCAAGTATTTCAAAACATATCTTCAAGAGCAATACATTGCAATGGATGAACTTCTCAGGTACTTCAGTGATGGGCACTGCAAAAAAGTGATGAATTGAGTCTATATTCAGAGTAAGGTTTGAATAACACATGGTAACAAAGTGCTAGGACATATAGTTAAAAATAATTGAACATGATATAACAGAAAATTTAATTATTAAAATGAATGGCGATATATGAATTGAAATACTAAAGAGTTCTCTGCTAACTTTTATACCACAGCTATAAATATAATTAATTTCTCAGAGACTTGAATCATACATGGACTAAAGAATTTTGTTTCCTTCTCTATGTTTGTCTCATTCACATGCATTTGATTATATCTTCCATGTGCTTTTTGGATAAAGAAAGTCTGCTACAGATTTAAACTAAGAGTATATTTGCAGTGGACGAAGAACAGTTGAGCTTCCACTAGTAACAGGACTTCTGACAAAACTCTCTAGTGGTAGTAGTATATCCACTTCTTTCACAGTCTGTTGTTTATACTATTACAAATGTACCTGAGTGTCATTCAACAGAGTTATGTCCGCCAGAGCATTCTAACATATATGTTTTTCAGGTTGTGTGCCACGAATAAATTTCAAGGGTTTAGATATACTGCTCACCTCAGCACTCCATTTCACCCAATTTTCTACTAGTTGTACCATTTATTTCTCTGAGCCTGCAAAAAACAATCTCTTCTAAAGACTAGCTTTTGATTTTAGGGCACTATAGAAGTACAAAAGGGAGTCCAGCTTTCAGCTTGCTTTAGGCAAATGTTGCTATGACCATATGGCACAATACAGCCCTGGACAGGGATTGTCAGCTCTGATCCCAAACAAATTGTTGCAGTGTCAGTGCCTCAGAGAAAGGAAATTCTCTCAGCTGCAGCTTCATATCAATGTAGTAACACTATTTCCTATTATAAATTTACCTTGGCTGCTGCTAGCAGAGGGATCTCTGCAACATACACCACTGCACAATGTAAATATGTCCTCAACTATGTGTGTGCCCATCAGGTTTTTTAGTCTATAATACCATTTGCAAATATTAGTATGCAAAATTGTGGTGTCTGTGTTTACAAGCTGTAAAGAAAAAGGCTTAAGTGTTTATCCCCTTTATACACAAAGATATCCTGGACATGTTCAGACAAAACAGAAAGCTTTCTCTGGATCCCATGTTCATTCTCTTCATGGTAAAGGATGCACATTATTTTTTTCTGCAGAACCTTTTCTTATTCTGACTATTGCACGGCTCTTTCTGGTAAAATTGTCTTTAAGATTTCCTGGTTTGTGTATTTGTTTGTTGCAGAACTTAAATTTGAAGTGACTGAATGAGCGACATGTTGAAAAGAGCAAGGACGGTATCATCAAGCTGCTTGGGTGCCACAAAGTTCATTTGTGATGCCAGTTAAAAGATTTATATCAGATTATAATCATGGTTTTTAACTGTGTGTTCTTCATTTTCTGGACAATCAGCTTGAAACACTGAGACTGAACCTACAGACGTGCTGAGCATTCAGTTACTGCCAAAACCAATGAGAGTCATACTCTGACTATATAACACTGCATGTAATGACAAATACTCTGAAAAAAAACCTAAACTGACATATCCCAAGATGTCTTCAACTGGATATGTCAGGAAGAAGATAACACTGGAGGAAGGAGAGGAAGAGAAGAATGCAAAGCAATGTTGACTGCAGGTGAACCTGAAGCAAAGAAACAGTAATGATACAGATGGCAGAAGCAGCCAGTCATGAGAAGAGTTATTTCGTATGCAAAAATCCTGGGATTCCATATGCAAAAACATTCTGAAATTTGGCACTGGAGTGGAAGAAAAGGTATGAAAGAAGGCATGGGCTAAAACAACACTGTTCAATGTCTGAATGTGTTATTACAGGGAAAACCCTTCATAACAGTGCAGGGTTACTCTGAGAACTTGTGGTAATCTCACATTATTGTGATAATACTAATTGTATTGTCCACTTGACCCAGTCTACACCAGTCATGACATTTCAGATCTTTCCCAGGAAAAGGAACTTGGTTAAGGAAAGGGCATGGGTATATTTGACATGTAATACTTATAAAACAAGGTCTCAGCAGAGGACTCAAAGATGTTCTGTGACTTAATTTCTTCCCAAAGTAAAACAGTTGAATAAAATGAGAGATATTATGCTCAATGTATTTTACTTTCTGATCATATTGGTATAAACTAGCCTCTTATGATTTAGCTAGACAGCTTCTAATGCCTGATTTAATTTGTTATGCTTTGTTGGGTTCTTCCAAATGACACTGCAACCTTTGAAATTAACAGATAATGGAAATAAAACCAGAAATATATTCTAATCATATTACACATTACCTGTTTTACAATAAATCACAGAACCTGCAATGGACATCAAAACTTGGTCTTCTACAATGTACAATGTAAAAGACAGCAGGAGAACTACTCATGGCAACAAAAGAGGGTTTCAAATCTTGGGTATTAATGTGATTTGATTTTCAATTAGTTTTATCTAAGCATTTTGAAGTGAAGGAATGGATCAATAGTACTGTGTTTGACTAAGACCTAATAAAGGACATAAAGGAGTTTTATTCTTATTTTAAACATAGCTTTGCTTAACACAGACTATATTGTATTGTACTATAAAATACCTACTGCAACTGTTTGAAAAGCAGTTCATCTTCACATAATTAAGAGAATACCTATAATGTTAATCAACACCTTCTGAGTAAACACTGAGCAGTTGCCTCATTTTTCACTAGAATTTTCCTTACTAGAAACTTCCAGATAAGGACCATGGGTTTGAATGTGCACAGATCAAAAATTAAGGCCTATCAAAATGGTACATCAGATAAATGCAAAGCCTAATATCCCAGCACCAATTCTGGAGCTTAAACTTGGCTTCAGAAGTGGGCAAATGACCAGCCAAAGAAAAGCCCTGCAAACAGATCCCTGTTAACTTGCATTTTAGCGCTGGGAAAGGATAAGTGATGTAGTTTCTATCAATTACAAAAGTTTTTGCCCTTCCCTTGAAATGAAGCTACTTCAGTATAGCACCAGGTGGACTAGACACCTTCTGCGTGTCTCTATGAGTCCATCATTCTGTCTTTCAGCAATATAAATGGAGACATTGATTTCAATCATTACTGCACCCGAAAGTTAACCAGATTTGCTATGATATTTTATTTGCATTCTACATAGAGGATGTATGAAGATAGGATGGTCTCATTTTCTATTATGAAGATCCAGATTCAGAAATTATGAGTAAGCTGCATAAATAATATAATCACCATGGAGAGACCATGTAAGATTAAAAAGAATGGATCTGAAAATGGTAACAACTTTTTACTAAATGTTTCAATCAATTTAATATTGCAGACACAGACAGAAGGAATACTATCCCATAAAAAAGAAAGAGAAGCTATAGAAAGAAGGGTCAGGGTTTTCAAATCAAATGCAATGTCAGACTAATTTATATTTTCAGTTAACATAAATAAAATATACACATCAAGAAACTGTTCAAATACAGTTCTGCTTATGCAGTTGACTGTACACTGGTTTAATCATAAACAATTACACAAATATGGACATGTTACTTCAGTCTTAAAAAAAATACTCTCCCAAGTCACTCGTGTAGGTCTATTGAGTGAATAGTGGTGAATTCATAGAGGAATTACTTCCTTGAATAATTAGTAATACTACTAAATTGATTTATCATAAATATGTGGAAACCAGTTTTGCAAGTCTCATATTTTGACGCATTTTATAATAATTTCTGAAAAGCATCAGCACACAATAATGGAAGTTAACATAGCAAGAGGGTTAATCAATGAAGTACTCAAACTCCTGATTGAGTGTAAGGATAATGAGACCCACAACATAAAAGAGATTTGAGATTTTCAGCCAAAAATACAGATACAGGGAATCACTTCTGATGGTGCCCTAAAGTTCAGTCGAAGGGGTTAAATTCAACTGTAAACCAGTTTCAGCCTAATTTGTGATGGCCATACAAAGGGAATCATCACTAGTGACCAAAATGGGATCTTTGAGAGGTCACAGTACTTCCCTGAACATGCAGGAAATGTTAACTTGTGTATATAAAACCATAGTATAGCAACTGTTGATATGAATTAGTTTTTCAGTGGTAAGCAATGTAATGATTCATAAAGCATATTTTTCTTCTTACCACAGAATCACTTAATAAGCTTATGTGTGTTACCCAGCGGAGTTTATTATACTATTTTATAATTACTTTATGCACCAGTTATATCTGTTACAATTTTTCTTTTTCAGATCTTCGTCCTGGAACTTTAATAACTGTTAGAGGTGGTAATTTTTCCCTTAAATTTTCACTGTATGTATTTCTGTATATATGAATATCTTGTAGTAATTTTTTCAACATTAAATAACAGTAATTTGAATTCTACAGACTTATATGTCAATGAAATTGCCAGAAGTATAACTCATGACTGAAATTGACCAGTTCTCTTCCTCAGCACTTCCAATTTTATTTAGTTATATCAATTTTATTTAAATATTAATAACCAATTCTACTTTAAAAATGGTCAGGCAATAGAGCACATTTTCTTGTTTCTCTTTACTTCTTAGGGGAAAAATACGCCTTTTATTTCCTTCAATGATGAAGTTACTTCCTCAAATAGAACTACTACAATGGAGAGAATACATACTATTTTTCAGAAAAGGAATCCCAAATGACCATTTCATCTGTCTGTCCCCCTGCCCCAGGGTACTATCAACAGGACTTAAAGAATTCTTGGGTAGTTTTTCTAACCTATTCTTAAGATGGACAATCTTCTTGGGTAACCTATATGAGTACTTCACCATTTTTGCAAAAAAGAAATTTTCTCCCAAATGGCTAACCTGCACTTCATTCCCATTTTAAACCTAATTTTGTCTCGTCTTCTTGCCAGAGAATATGGAGGCCATCTTTACAGGAACTGTTTGATTCCATGGGGCATTATAGGATTTGTCCTCCCAGTGAAAGACTGTGTTTCTCTGCAGTCCAGGGTAACATACTATAAAAGGTCAATTCACCAAGGTAATGTAGCTATAAATAAATGTATTACCATATTCATAAAACATTTGTTCACTAACTGTTCCTAAGATAAGGAACATTCCAAAGGACATTCCCACAAATCAGTCTTTTTGTGTCTCAAGAGACAGAAGTGACCAAGAAAATAATTTTTTTCACTGTAGATAGAATGAATCTAATTTTTTATGGTGAAGTAACACCAGGAAACACCTGAAGTAGCACTAAAACTGCCAATGTGAGAAGACAAATACCTCAACAAAAGGTCTGTATCAATGCTGATGGATTTTCCCTGTATAGCCCTGTGCTGTGCCTGGCCTGTGGACAAATGCTAACCTTAAACAGTGTTTGATTTCTCCATTTTCACAGACATAGTAGCAACATAGACAGGTGCAAAATTCATTAAAAACAATTAGTCAGATGGAAATTCCTTGGGTTTTTTGAGAAGTTAAATTGCCATCATTTACCATAAGTTCATGCTAAAAAGTCGCTTAAAAATCCCTTCAATTTTATTTATCCCATAATATATAAGAGTTTGGGAAGACTAAGCCTGAGCAAAAATTCTTCCTGCTCACTTCTTGATGCTTCACCAAAAAGACCTGCAAAAAGAAGACTCCTCCTAGAGTGCAAATACTGAGGGAATGTCAGAGCATCCTCTATTTACCTCTGCACCTGCAAACGAAAACTAAAATGTCTGAAGCCCCACCTTTTAAGAACCTTGTGAAACAATCTGGGAACTGAGCCAAAACCTACTCTCAGTATATAAGACTCAGGAACAGACAGGTATTTCCTCAGAAGCAGATTGTTCGGTAGTTTCTACCGGACTTCCAGAAGATGGGTACAGGTGGTGGGACACGAATACCACTATGGATATCAATACTAGCACTTGCCTTCATACAGATCAAAGGTAGGAAGATTCACTTGCTTGGTATTTTTACTGTTTTAAAGTATTTATAACCTCCTTTGGAGTTTGAAACATTTTTTTCTGGGCTTTGTGAAGCTAATGAACCTGTTAACTTTATGCAAGATTTTCTTTCCTGCTACAAATACTTCCCATCCTTAAAAGAGGAAAATAACTGTCTTGAAAACTTACATTGTAGTTCATGTTCTCATTTTATTTTCTCCAGTTGAAAACACGAATAGCTTCACTCAGTTCAGTGGAACTCACTCAGAACTTGAATTCCTACCAAAATTAATCAAGATTTGCATTTAGCTTTTGATATCCACTTCAAGGTGGCACAGCATTTCTAAATGCACAAACCAAAAGGTGCAAAAGTAGTTTTAGGAGGCAAGAAATCCATGGAGACTGTCTGCATGCATTATTATAAATTTTGTTCGTTTATTAGCTGATGATACAATATTGAACAAAAGAGTGATTTTGCTTGAAAAGCACTGGATAACAAATTTTAAAAGTTCATTTATTTGTGCACATGAGGTTGCATAAAAGCTTAGAGCACAGGGCTGGGTTTAGATTAGGTGAAAACAAATGGAGTGAGTTGCTTTAAACATTCAAAGACCACATTAATACTCACAGATGAGTGGAAATCTTTTTACATGTATTTCACCTGTTAGTTTCCCCTCAAAGTTTAAAGCAAGAGTGTTAGGTTTTAGCGCATTTTAATCTCAGACACAGATCCTATTATATTATTTTATGTTTTTCCTACTTTCAGGTAGTTCCACACTAGCTTATGTCAAAAAGTGGTAGTGTGAAAGAATAGGCCATCAAAAGACTGCTGTTAGCATTACCACACCATGCAATGGAAATGGGTATCTGAAAAGAGTACGGCACAAGGCAGTGTTGTTGCCCTACAGTGCATGGAGAGAGAAGCAAAAAGTTCTCTGAGGCTAGGCAGTGGACAAGAGAAATCCAGAAGCATTGAATAGTTCATAGCTTAAGAACAGGCACAATGTGTCCTTCCAACACCAGCTGCAGACCTGCAGGTGGTGCAAAGAGGAAGGGACTTAAGGAGCTCTCTGCAGGTCTGATTTCAGCATTAGCTCCTCTAGCGGTGCTCCCCACGGACTGCCCTTGTAGGATGCAGCAGAGGGTGGGCCTGCCTTGTCGGTTTTCTCCAGCCAGCACTGCCTCCCCTGCCTCTGATGAACTAAGCAGTGCATTAAAAGACCCTCTGTCCCCTGCAGATTTTGTATGTATTTCTATTCTGATAGGAATACATACATTTTTCATTCCATTCCAGTGGAATGAAAACCAGAAGTCATAAATATATCTATTGGAAAGTTCTACTTTTTTCTGTGTGGCTTTTGTGTTAATTTTCCTACTGCTGCTTATTACAAAAAGTGCCTGAAAGTGTAAAATACAGAGTAACTTTGGCTTTCAGTAAGAGAGGACAGAGATCAGTCCTGTAACTCTAAAGTTAATGCTTTCTGTACAAAAGGGACCTATTTTTAAAGACCTCTGGCTAGATTAAGGGGTTTACTGATTCTTAAAGCACACAGCTATTATACAAAGAAAATGAAGCCCTTTTTCTGAAAAGCTTATAAGGGCATCCAGGGGTATTGTGACAGGTCCTGATGCAAATCTGACTTCCTGTACATTAAGATAGCTTTGCCATTTTTGATATACTGATTGTTACATGTTTATACAGATATAATTGAGAAACGATGAGGGAACTCAAGAAAATTATACACTAACATTTTCCTTCTACACTTTTCTTGATGTAGTTCAAGCCCAGGATGATGAGCAACAAACAAAATCAAACTATGCTTCTCCATCGATCCTGCAGCGACAAAAAAGTAGGTACTTTCATGCTGATCTACTTCTAAGATTTTGTCCCAAATGAAATTGAGAAATAATAAGATCGCTAGAAGCTTCTTATTCCTAGCTAGAACATACTTTCCCTTCTTCCCTCTGCCCCAACTCCCTCCAATAAAAAAGGAGGGAGGAGGGGAGAGAAATTCTCTGGACAACATACCCAATTCTCAGCCAATATCTAACTGCTCTAAACTGCAGAACTTCCTTTGAGATATGGCCCAGTGGATCTAGGCTACTGATATGATACAGTTATCTTTAACTTCATGAAAAGTACATGCCTTTTATCTAAAAGCGTATTTTCAGAAAAGGTGTGTGTATACATACATATCACCAACGTACTTGGATAGTAGGTAAAAAAGATAATTTTTTTTTCATGCTGTGTCAACATGACTGCATTACTCATGAGAAAGTAAGAAAACTGCAACTACCTTAAGCACTGGAATAATTCAGCACTACAAGATCATGCATGACACATAACTGTACAGAGAAAGCATCATAACCATACACAGCAAAATAAGGGTGGAAGTAAACAGTGCTGACTGGTGTAGTAATGGTGGCAGGCTGAAACAATTCATGATTAAGACTGCTCTGCAATCTGTAATTTGTGAGGTCACTAGCTGATAATTAAAATAGTGATAAACTCAAATTGGAAGTGTACCAAAAATTATTTAATAGTGAGTATATTTAATTATTGGAACAGAATGTCAAGGAAGGTAATATTTGCATCTCCCCTTAAAATCCTTACATCAAGATTACATGAGATTGTCTTTCTAAAGCACGTATTTGTCTTAGTGTTACTTTTTGTTCTAAATACAGAAGTCAACGACTGATGTTGCACAGTCTACAGTTTGGAAGTCATCAAATTCTATGATTTTAGTATTTTCAAGGGAGAATCTGCATCAATTCCTCAGACTCTCATGTTAAGAAAATCACATTGCAGGCTCTCTAAGTATTCTATCCCTTTCATTGCTGGATTCAGAGAGATAACACTGGATTTGGACACAGAAAATCTAGGGCTGGATCCTAATAATAGAAGTCTTTGTATGAAAAGCAAGATTGACGTTTCTTAGAATTTTAACTGCTTTAAAAAAAAAATCTGCTTAGAGCTGGTTATGCAACATACATGTCTCAGCACAAAGAAAGATAAAAGCTTCATAAAATACAAGCTCCTATTTCTCATCCTCAGCTTCCAATATTGTTCAGTAACTTTCTGCTCCTGGATGTACTGAGAAGCAAAGGTTCAGACATAGACATTAGCTCCACTTTTTCTGCATTGATGAACACTGTGCGTTAAAGATCAGATTACTGCTTTTCAGTTCAGAACTTTAGGGCCAGAACATCAGATGTGACTCTTGGACAAATGATGGAAGAAAGTACTAGAGCCAAAGAGCACTGTCTTTGGCATTTGGTTGTTAGTGAAATATACAGAAAGCCAGAGCACAAAGCATTATGTAAAAACCATAGAATAATAATAATAGAATAATAGAATAGTTAGGGTTGGAAAGGACCTTCAGGTCGTCTAGTTCCAAACCCCTGCCATGGGCAGGGACACCTCACACTAAACCATGTCACCCAAGGCTCTCTCCAACCTGGCC
>WYDI02003436.1:19344-43074 GCA_009867235.2 Psittacus erithacus
AACTTCATCAGGTTGGCATCAGCCCACCTCACAAGCATGTCAAGGTCCCTCTGGATGGCATTCCTTCCCTCCAGCATGCCAACCAAACCACACAGCTTGGTGTCATCAACCAGCTTGCTGAGGGTGCACTCAATCCCGCTGTCCATGTCACTGACAAAGATGCTGAACAAAACCACTGCCAACACCAATCCTTAAAGCTTTGTGGAAACTTACCTCTATAGTGTAACTAGTACTAGGAAATGTTAGTCACTAAAGAGACTAGGAAATATCTATTAATTTTTTAGTATTTCTATTAAGATTAAACTTAACAACTTTTTCTCCCTTAGATTTTCCACCAGCTTCAAAATCCCAGGAAGTGACAATCATTCCACCATTTCAAAACACACTGAGATTAAAGGGTAAGTTAAACAATCTGTCATGGTTCAGATATTCACACAGGTGATCATGGAGTGACTGAAGAGATTAATAAATCCTTCAGCATAATAGAATAAATAAATAAACATGCAAATTAGTCATTTTATCATGTAACAAGGATAATCTAAATGTGACTCCAGTACCCAGGCCTATATTTTGTTAATATGATGCAGCTGTTAAAAGAATTATATATATCTAAATATAATACTTGGATAAATCACACACCATACTTCCATTAAAGAGAAGGAACTATTAATGTGTTCGAAAGACTGGTGAGACACCTATAGTATACAATTCTGACTAGCCATGTTGAAGCAGAGTGAGTCTAAATCTGGAAGGATGCGGAGAGGGACTGTGAGGATAATCAGGAAGATAGGAGAGCCTGCTTGTAAGGAAATAAGGACTGAAAAGAGATAAGTGACTGCTATAATGAGTGGGGGGAGGAGCAGTGAGGTGGGACACCTTCAAGGTGAAGTGTAATACTGGCAGGAGAACAGCCAGGCGTACATGAGACAGGAATATGTTTTAGAAGATGCTGGCAAAAGTCTTTCAGCCATTTAAAGTGTGTGGCTGTGAGTGGCCTTCCCTAGCAGGAGTGCCATCTAATTTTAAAGTAAATTTAAACTGGTTTTATGGTGAAACTTTAGAACTTCATATATTTAGGAAAGAATTTATAGAATATTGCTGTCAGCGGAACCAGAGCAATGGGCACAGTGACCCAGAAGGTCTCTTCTGACCTTAGGCCCTATACTGAAATAAATAACAGATTGACAAACAAAGAGCTCAACAAGAAGGAAAACAAAAGATAGGCTTTTGGACAGAGGCTAGTGGAAGAAATAGGAGAGGAAAAGCAACTAAAAGGAGGGTTTCTGCAGCAAATTACAGAAAATTCTTACTGCTTATTTTGAATCCACAGCTGGCAACCCCTCTCACAATGGCCGTGTGTGCAGCACATGGGGTAACTTCCACTTCAAAACCTTTGACGGGGATATCTTTTACTTCCCTGGGATCTGCAATTACATCTTTGCATCCAACTGCAAATCTCCCTATGAGGACTTCAACATCCAGATTAGACGTACAATGGTGGAAAATGCTACCATGATCACTCATGTCATCCTGAAGCTGGAAGGAGTAGTGATTGAACTGACCAGCGGCTCTGTCCTTCTTGATGGCAAATTGTATGTTCATAACTTGAAACTGCCATCACTGTTCTTGCTCCCAGTGGGCTCTTCGAGCAAGCACCCCTTTCCCTCCTCTGATATCACATTTTTCCCAAGCAGCTGGAGGGCTCATGCCTTTCCTGAATTATCAACAAAAATAAGAGTGCCTGACTAAGCTAATCGCTACTTCTGAAGATTATCCCTGTGTCCAGTTTGTTTAGATGAGCTATATTTCAGACACTGCTACTGTGTGTTTACAATTGAGTCTATAAACTGGATTCAGACGAAGTGTTAGGTTTTTACACTCTTTAGTTTCTACTTTACATTATTTCTACTAGAACAGGATCCTTGAGAGAAATTCTTGATGGTTTTCATCCTTGCACTGAACAATATGCAATTAAATATTGACTGCAGCTTGTACCTCCACTCATTTAAAATAAGCCTCTCTGGAAATTTATCTATATAGCAACAGAAGCACTGCCTTTGGTACAAGGCGTGAAACCTGCCCAAAAGGCTGGGTCAATATCTGGGCAGATATCCCACAGTGAGTTGTGTATGATAGCAGCTATGTACAGTGAGCTAATCTAAAGGTTATCTTGGTACACCTTTGAATGGCACTCATGTCACAGAAAGCCTAAAGAGTCTATCCCTTTATTATCACCAGCATTAAGGAGTAAATTGCAATATCGTGAAGCATACTGCCTGCAAAACAGAACCCCCCTGCAGTTTTCTGAACAATGCAACTAAAGACACGTGCCAACATTTTACCTAGCCAAACACTATTAACAGAGAGAGCCAAAAGGAGCAAGGAAAGCAAGACTGATCCATTTGCACAATGAGAAGCAATTGTATAGGAAACAGACAAAACACTACACACTTGTGCTGTCTGTATTTAGTTACTGCTCTAATTTCCTCGCCTATGCATGTCAAAGCTTCTCAAAGAGAATGACAAAGGATATCAGTGTGGATATTCAATGGATATTCTGGCCCTACCTCAGCTGAATTACAGTGATCTTTCCCCAGGGTTCAGATGCCCTACAGCCATATGGGAGTCTTGATAGAGAGAAGTAACAGCTATTTGAAAGTTTCTGCCAAGATAGGACTGACCTTCCTTTGGAATGAAGAGGATGCCCTTCTGGTAAGAGAACATCCAAAATTTGGCAGAAGGCCTGTATTTTGAAAATAGGCTATTTACAACTTTGCAGTCTTAGTCAACCAGGCAGGTAGTTACTTTGGGATTTGTGTCCATTTTTAGTGTATTGCTCTGTCTTCCGGTATTCTCCCAGTTACCCTTTTTTTTTTGGTTCCTACCAAGCTCAGCTCAGGATAAAAACGAGGCCTCTAGTGACATGGCTTAGTGGTAGACTTGGCAGTCCTGGGGTAATGGTTGGACGTGATGATCATAAATGTCTTTTCCAACCCAGCTGATTCTGTGAATAGACCCCCAGTGGTACCATTTCCACATCACAGTGAAGTACTCCTCTGCTAGCAGACCTGGCAACTTGCTGATGTTCACAGCCCAAGGGCTAGGATAAGACTGAGCTTTTCTTGGCAGCCACTGACCTCTCCAGTGGTGCCTACCTTGTTACCCCACAACAATCACACAACACAGTTTGCACAGAACACATATGCCAACTTTTGAGTACATAAGCAATATTGATGTAGGCTGCGTTCCTAAAAATCAAGGCTGACATCGCTGTGAACTTAAGTTCTTTCCTCATTTCTTTCAGGTGGAACTAGATAAGAAATATGCCAATCAAACTTGTGGACTTTGTGGGGACTTCAATGGAATTCCAGTCAGCAATGAATTTATTTCAGAGAGTAAGTGATAAAAAGCATTATCAAGTATTGGTGTTCTGTTTTTCTTTCTTTCAGCAGT
The DNA here is from genome assembly GCA_009867235.2 of Psittacus erithacus. Lineage (NCBI taxonomy): Eukaryota > Metazoa > Chordata > Aves > Psittaciformes > Psittacidae > Psittacus > Psittacus erithacus. The sequence goes on from WYDI02003436.1 coordinate 22,798, forward strand.
ATACTGTAACATAGTTGTGGATCGTGTTGATGGCAAAATTAGTGCTACTTCTTTATGTATTTCTATGATGTCAGGACTTTGAGATGTATTAAATTGCTTCCATCACTTAAATCTTTCAAGACCTGCCACATGCTGCTTTCTGTGTGTTTTCAGTAGTTAGGATCTAGTTCCCCGTATAACTTATTCACCCCCTTTTGCCTTTCATATTATAGTGATATTATTTGGTAATCACTGTTCATGTCATAGCTGGTAGTGTCATAAATGAAAATATCTCCATGCAAAAGCCAGTATAAAAAAAATAAATATTATTCTAATATTTGAACTGCTTTTTACAGAGGCAAGGCTGACTCCCATACAGTTTGGGAATAGACAGAAGATTGATGGACCCATAGAGCAGTGTGCTGATCCTGTTCCTTCTGCTGTTCTAATGAACTGCTCAGCTGAATTTGTAAGAACCCCTCTCTCAAAATATGTTTTTTCAGTATAGAATACATTCTCTCTATCTTCGGAGAATATTTGTTGGAACTGGAAAAAATATAACATGAAAATGACTCAACAGCAGGTCCAGAGAGAAATTTTTTCTAAATTTAATTTTTTATTCTTTGCTAAAATGGACTCTAAAAAGTTTCATTACCCTTTAGAGAAGACTGGATGTTTTCATGAAAGAGAAATTCATTAGGGCTATCTTAATATAAAGAAACTGTATAATGTTTGGGAAACTACCTGAGCTGAAAGTAACTCAAGATATGGGAAGATACGGGAGTTAATCAAAGGAGTTCTACATGTACTTGCCTATTATTAGGCTTTTTCCTGAACATCTGCCTACAGCTACTGTTGGACAGGTTTTGGACAAGATGAACCTTTGGTTTATTCTGCTACATGCCTTAACAATTAGTTTCATATTTTCTAAACACTTGTTTTACTTCATTTTCCCTCCTAGGCTTCTATCTGTGAGACAGTATTAACCAGTACAGCATTTACAAGCTGTAATGCACTTGTGAACATTCAGGACTACATTGAAACTTGCATACAAGACTTATGCCACTGTGATAGCTCTATGGCTGACTTCTGTATGTGCAACACCTTTGCTGAATACTCCCGGCAGTGTGCTCATGCAGGTGGACAGCCTCAGAACTGGAGAACCTCAGAACTATGTCGTAAGTATCTTGGAAAGGGACTTTCACCTGCGCTTGCTACCCATCTCTAGTAACCTTCAAAGATGTGTTGGTTTTATTGGTTTGTTTTTGTTTTTTTTTCACAAAGAAGCCCACCATTTAAAAATGCATGTAATTTTCATTAAATCAGCTTTAATCTGAAGACTTTGGAAATAGGGAAGTTCAGAGGGTTTCCATTAATGGTTTTCAATATATATCAGAAATTCTGAAATGTTGCGGCCTCCACTTGGATCAGGATTCTCCTTTATATCTTCACAGAAAACAACCCAAATTACAAATGCTGTTTTCTCAACATTTCAAAGGAAAAGTTGACATTATAATACTCTTTCTACTTTCAGCCAAATCATGTCCTTTCAACATGCAATATCAGGAGTGTGGCTCCCCCTGCTCTGACACGTGTAGCAACCCAGAACGATCTGCACTTTGTGAAGATCACTGTACAGATGGCTGCGTCTGTCCTCCAGGCAAGCTTATTTCCTGCCCTTTTCTCATAACCAGAACCACCATAACACCTGTACACGTTTAACAAGTTTCCTACCCTGTCATTCTCACCACATCACTGTTGTTATTATCATCAAACTAATAACTACGTTTCTTCCTTGATACACAAGAACCATTTCTATTCAGATTACTCAAACTACCCTTTTAAATAATAAACATCCCTGAGACATGTACATAATGACTGAATTGAGAATAAGGTACTTCACCTCTAACAATAAGGGTATGTCTTCTATTCTCAGAATCCCTATTCAGTTCAGAGAAAGTACATAATATATAATCACATTTTACCTATAATGATAATTCCTGGTGTTAAAAAAGCTGTGTCTGGTTTCCCAAATTACCATACCCTTTCTGTCCCGTGCTGCATGTCTAAACAAGGAGCTGAGAGAATACTAGGCAGTATGTAAAATCTGGCACTTCAGAGAGTTACTCAAGACAACTGAGTATGAGTACAAGACAAACAGCACAAACGTGTTCTCTTTGTGACATTTACTTCTGGGAATGAGAATTGTTGCTGCCATGAGTGACTCCATGGTAGGATCTTCACCCCTTGCAGCTCTTCTGCCCATCTTTCATAATGTCTTGCAGAATCCACCATCACTTTTTTTGTATAATTGCATCGATGTCTCTTAGATAATCCTCTGCCTTTCGTATAGAAGTATTTATTGTACAAATAGTATATGTACTGTTACTTATGTCCCTAGGCAATCTTACCAATGATTTATATATTCCACCTCACTATCTAGCAATTCTAATCCTAATTCCATCCTAATGAAGCCCATAACAGAAAGGTATTTCCCTACAGGTCTCTTTTGATCACTCTACAATTGTAGATAGGCTTCAATGGAATATAGCCCTTCAATACCTACATAGTTTGCATCCTATTATTTTAAAGTATTTTCTATTCATTTTTCTGTGCAATACAGAAGAAATTTGATGTATGCTTTCAGGCATACAGACAGATACAGACTCTGAAGTGCACAGAATGTGTAACAGACCATTTGTTTCCCTAGGAATGGTATTTGATGATATTAATGGTGCTGGCTGCATTCCCCGTAAAGAATGTCATTGTACCTATGAAGGTGAATCTTATGCTCCTGGTGCCTCCTTCTCATCTAAATGCAGATCATGGTAACATACTCCCTTTCTCATACTTCTTTTTTATGGATGTATTACCTGAACTTTTTGAAGACAGGGAAAAATTACTGATTTCCCTTCAAAAATAAATGAGGAATGACTTATCAGCTGAAGAAGTTCTTTACTGTGAGGGTGATAAGGCACTGGAACAGGTTGCCCAAAGAAGTGGTAAATGCTCCATCCCTGGCAGTGCTCAAGGGCAGGTTGGACAGAGTCTTGGGCAACATGGTCTACTGTGAGACGTCCCTGCCCATGGCAGGGGGCTTGGAACTAGATGATCTTAGGGTCCTTTCCAATCCTAACTGTTCTATGATTCTATGATTACACATTTTTGGAGGATATTTTCGACTCTATTTTCTCCAACACTTGGAAGCAAATATTTGAATTTAGATACAGGCACTCCAGTTTCAAGACCAATCAATTAAAAGAAACAACCAAATTCAAATATTGGAGGTGTTTAAAAATGTGAATTACTGTGTTATATCCTTTGTAGCACTAAAGCATAATGCTGGGGTGCTCATGGAAATACTATGGAAGCTGTGACATTCAGGATATATTGCATTAGGCAGAGTGGGAGATCATATTTGAGAGGCATGTTTGACAAATATGCTTTTTCAATGTCACTATAATTACTGAAGTATTATTGCTCAAGTGTAGACACATTTATTTATCTATCTACAAATACAAGCACCACAAACATGAATGTTGTATTTCAAGAAATACTTAACATGTCTGAAGCTTGAGCCATGCTAATGGAGATGACGGGCAATCTTTTCTATGCAGCAGAATGGATGCCAAGTTCACCAGGACTGAATTCTGTACAAAGACTGGAAATGAACAGATATATATAAAAAAAATCATCACTAATATAAATGTGCCTGCCACATATTTATTCGGAGATTTCAAAGCAATGTTGTTTATTTCACAATTTGATCAATGCTTCAAGAGGAAAATTAAAGCATCAATTGTCGTTATTGTCTCTTATTTCACTTACACTTGCATTATGCAAGGTTACTGAATGCCTTCTTCATTTCAGTACCTGTACTGGAGGTGAATGGTCTTGTGTCACCCAGTCATGCCATGGAACTTGCAGTATTGAAGGAGGCTCCCATATCTCAACATTTGATGAAAAATATTATTCCTTCTTTGGAGACTGTAGTTATGTCCTAACCAAGGTAAAAATGAGTCACAATCCTTGCTAAAGAATTATGCTACAGGAAAATGTTTTTATTGTATATAATGGTTTTTTTATTAAAACTGGCAATCACATCACTAAATAAACATATTGTAGTAGTTTTGTATCCTTTAATCATCATTTAAGAACTGCAGAGTTTTTAGGTTCCATGAAACAATCTCCATGCTTCCCACCACTTTTTTAATTAAATACTTCCTGTCTGGTGTTTTATAACTACTTCTGAGTAATGCATTTATTATGTCCATTGCTACTGTCCTTGTTGTCACAGTCAATACAGTTCAAAGGCTTATTTCATTAAAGGTATTTGTAATGGAATTATAATTCATGTGAGAAGAACTATTTTATTAAGATGATCAACCTTCCAAACAGTCTTTACCAGCAAACATAGAAGACCCTAGTGTTTAAAAGCAAAAAAGCTAGGAAGTCATACATGTATTCTAAAACCTGAATTAGGAATTGAAGACTTACAAAAATACCAAAGATTTACTGGAGGTTTTAATTTAGCAGGGACTGAATTCTGCATAGATATATCTAAAATAATGTCTACAGGTTTTCATGTTTCAGAACCCTAGGTATAATTGCCATTTATTTGTGTTGGTTGAGTGATGTAAACAATTTTCGTAGAGACATCATATTAAATAAAATCCGTTCTCAGAAAGATCAAACTGAATGCTACCAAGAAAAAGAATTATTATTTTTTTTTTTTTTTAATCTAGAATGAAGTAATTTAGAAATAGATTAGACAAAAGCAATGAAACTTTTTGATGAGATTCACAAGCACTGGGCTCAATCTACAATGGAAGTATAGATCAGGCTTACATATGAAAGTCCCCTTTTGGGACCAACACGTAAAATTAGATTCTCAGAGGCTGTAGAGGTACAGAAAAATACTAAATTTGGACACCAAAGGTCAAGAAGCCCATAATTTTAACACTAAATTTCCAGATGGCTGTAATTGTGCATCTCAGCTGCTCTCAATTGAATCTTCATTACACCACAAAAGTGGTAAGACATGTTCAGAATCACAGCCTTCTGCATGTTTCCTGTAATGTCTTGGTCATTAGGCACACTTTGAAAATAGCTTGCAGGTCATAATCCTATGAAAATCAGACCTGAGAGAAAAAATTTGAATTTTTGCCCTTATTCTGTAGCATAGTGAATGGTGATTTTAATGTAATTTTTTCCTATGAGAGGATATTTAAATTCATATTTCCTACCTGTTAGAATAATGTCCAAATTACCAGGTTCTTTGATAATTTATTCAGTGCAGAAGAGACTGGAAACAAGCTCTTCCCTTCCCCAGGTAAACACCATAACCAATGGGCAAGAAAGGCACACTTCCTTCTTCTCTAGCATATTAAACTAGTATCACCTAAACATTAGCAAGTTTTAATGTTCAACTTAATATGTCTAACTTGCCTTTGAATGTCAGAAGTAACAGATAGTGATGTGGTGACTGTATGCATACAAGCAAGAACACATGAGCAGGAAGAAATGGAATATAAACCATAAAGTGAGTCAGAAGACTCATTTTACTAAGAATACTATTTACATGTGAACCTCCTTAACATAACAGTATTTTAATTTAACAAATCCTTTTAACAATGTATTTTGTTATCTTCTTCTAGCTCTGTAATGGCAATGAATTCACTGTTCTGGGAGATATCTACAAGTGTGGCCTGACTGACACTGAGACGTGCCTAAAGGGTGTAACTGTCAGCCTAAGTGGAGGACAAACTGTAAGTAGCAAATGTAGACACCTAACATTCTGCTGAGATGTTTTCAAAGCTTAATAGACAAATAGTTTGAAAATTATACATAACAGCACAGACAGGAAATCTGCACAGATTTTTTTTTTAATCTCATTTGTACATTATTCAAAGAAAATTTAAGAACAAAGTAGGTACACTGGAACCCAAGATCCTAGTAGTTTTCTGTCATTTAATTATCTTTGGGCTTTTGATTTTTTATTTTGACAGTCAATGGACCACAATAATAAAGATTAGAGAAACAGTATAGGAATCAGAACACCATCACAGTCTCCCCCACTGTTTAGGGTTTTTTTTTTTTCCTTTATCCTGAACAACACTAGATAGAAAACATTTATCTTTCCTAAATATATTTGATAGCCATTGCCTTTTCTTGTGGACAGAACATTGTGATTCAGCCTTCTGGCAGTGTATTTGTGAACATGATCTACACACAGCTGCCATTCTCTGCAGGTAAGTTCCTTTGGAAGACTTCTATAGTGTTTCTTGGTTTTAATTTTAAAATGTTATTGCAACAGTTAAACTAAAGCAAATTTTCACCTGTGGTTACACTGTAGCAAACTCAAGGTACTCTAATAGTGCACAGTCTCTCATTTTTTACAGTAATAGGGTTTTCTTACTCAACTCTCGTAATTTTAGCAAAATTTTGGACTAATTTTAGAAATATCTAATTGAATGGAGATTCAATTCAAGTAAATAGTATCCTGCACGCTTCCAGATCCAAGTACTGCCATTAGAGAGGAAGAAAAAATTTTGATATGCAAAAGAACTCCAATATCTCAAGTTGTTTAGTTCCCTGTGTTCCCTCTGTCCCTTTATTTGGTGCACATTCATTGTTGGAGAGTTCCTTCCATGTCCGTTCTTCTCAGATACTACTGCACCCAAACAGAAAGCAAACCAGGGTTGGAGTCCTTTAAATAATAACAGAAGTGTGTGTTCTTCCCCTTATTTTAAAACACCTAGCAGAAAGTGCAGGGTTTTAATACATTTGTTGTTTAGGGTAAAGGCAGCCTGTTTTTGCGCTGGATTTGAAATTATGTGTAGATAATTTTCCTCCCATTTCTTCAGATATTAGGATCCTATCAAACACAGCTATAGAATCTCTCTACATAATAAAGTTATTTCAACTGCTTATCACATATGAAATTATAACTCTTATGTTCTTATGACCCTAGCAAATGTCACCATCTTTAGACCATCATCTTTCTTCATCATTCTGCAAACGACCTTTGGTCTTCAGCTACAGGTTCAGCTCGTGCCTCTCATGCAACTTTTTATACACTTAGATCCATCACATAAAGGGCAGACCTGTGGTAAGTGATCTTATCGCAACAACTGCCTTCAGCAGCATGCTTAATTCTGTAGGAGACTTTCACAACTCATCTGCTTCTTTTTAGGTCTCTGTGGTAACTTCAATGACATGCAGACAGATGATTTCAAAATCACCAGTGGTGTAATAGAGGGTACTTCAGCTGTCTTTGGCAATACTTGGAAAACATGGGCCAATTGTCCAGATGTTGAAAATACCTTTGAGGACCCATGCACTATCAGCATACAAAATGGTAAGCTCACTATAAAGAAACATTTTCTATTCTCTTCTAAGATGGAAAGAAGGAACAAGCTGATCAGCCACCAAGTACTTAGCCAAAATAACTGGACCATTTACATGCATACTATTTTCCTCTACTGATACTAGAAGTTTTTGATTAATAAATAATAACTAGGATAATATTTTGGATCTTAAAAATATTCCTTTGGATAAAGAAAGCAGGTGGTTTTGACAACTTAAGAGAAACCAGAACCATACAGCGTATCAGTGATCCATACCTGAAAAGACTGATTGTCATATAGGAAATAAAGCTGTACATATCCCCAGTGAAGTTTGCACTCAGCATGATTCTTCCACTGTTAAACTGAGAACCAGACTTACAGTTCAGAGCTTCGTACCTCTCAGGCTCTATTTCAGGTAACGAAATACATAATTTTTGAGAATTCACAAGCCGCTCTCCTGTTTACTAAGATGAACTAGCATATTTTTTAATCACAATGTGCACCTCTTTTTCAAAATTCAGCTGTGTTTTAGTTTATTCCATGACAACTACCATGAACTAAGAGCATTCAGTTTACAGAGAGTTCGTAGTCCTGTATAGAGGGAGTGAAAGCTTGTTTGTGTCTCAGCAAATGCAGAGCTGAATTCTATTGTAAAGTTAAGCTTCTGCAATTTGCCTGCAGGAAGTATAGTTACACTGAGACAAGAGTTTCGACAATGAAGTGCAGCAGAAATTCTTATCATGTTCTCAATTCACAGACCAGTATGCTCAGCACTGGTGTGGACTGCTATCTGATACCATGGGACCTTTTGCTGAATGTCACTCAACAGTGAATCCAGAAGTCTACCAGAAGGTACTTGGCCTTTAACTTTTCCCCATTTAAAAGAAAAAGACTCAGATTCCTGATATTAACCCCTGAGAGAATGACTTGCCTATTAGGAGATGTATTCATGGCAATTCTTTTCAAGCCAAGGGTTTGTTTTTATCTAAACATCATAATAATTCCTCCTTTGTAAAGGTATCTTTCCTTCCACTCCCAGGAGGATAAACTTCACAAGCATATTCCTGCTGCTCTTTTTTTAGGTACTAATCTAAATGCCTAATCTATGACCTTGAACTCCATGGATTTCTTACTAGGTCAAAGGTTAAAAGCTGTCACCCCTGAGATACAAGGAAAGCTTTAGTCAGAATCTCAACTAGCACATTGCTTAGTTGCTCCAAACTGTTCCAAGAAAGTTTTTGCATATATCCAAGACAAGGCAAGAAATACATACATGAAGCAGCAAAAAGATTTAGATAAGATGTGAATAAAAATGCTTAAGGAATTCAAGATGATGAAGCTCTGGAACAGTCTGGGAACTTTACAAAGTCTCCTTGTTATTAGTAATCTGTAAGATTATATGTAAGAAACATCTTCTGGAATGCCAGTATTTTAGCAACCTTGCCTGGCATAGCAACATACTATATGATTTCTTGTTTTTTTCATTCCTCTGAGGCAGAGACCCCAAGCGCCTAAGCCTAAGTTCCAAAGTTGTGAAATCTATCACCTGAAAAATTTAAAAAAAAGAAAAAGAAAAAGTTCAAATTTGTGGACCTCTAGTTCCTTTCTCCTTGCAAAGAATCTCTTTTTAAAGTTCTCAATGAAATCTTCAAATGAAAAACAGGCATATGTTTACTTATGCATACGACTTACACTCACTTTTAGCTCTAACGAACATGGCAGTATAATAAGTATAGAGGACCATGGTTTTGATATGACGATCTGATGATCGTATGTCACCCTCTGTCCCTAGAACTGCATGTTTGACACGTGTAACTGCGAGAAGAGTGAGGACTGCATGTGTGCTGCCCTTTCCAGCTATGTGAGGGCCTGTGCCACCAAAGGAGTTCTCCTCACCGGGTGGAGGAGCAAGGCCTGCAGTAAGTTCTACTTTCTTCTTGAAAATGGTCATCCAGAAAGTCCCACACAGCAGCTGTCAGGGATTCCCACAGTAAATTGTGTTAAACTGTGTTTTCAGTATAGCATTTACTTTCAAGAATTTAAGGAAGAAGGGAATATGATAAAAGACAAGCAGTAAGCAACATAAAAAAGAGGCTTTGTTAGATTACTTGCTCAGAACCAGCAAAAGCAACATGGACTTCAATACCCTTGCAATAGGCATAGGTAGGATGTTTTTAATTTACTTTGACAAAAAATATAAAAATAGCAATGAAATAAAAATGCAGCATACATTAATATAATTGAGATTTTTCTTTTTTTGACCTGGACAAAATATTTGTATTTGTGACACATTTATAGGGGGAAATTCTGCTTTAGCGGAAAAACCAAAAAATATACACTTCTGAGGGTATCAGTAAAGCACATGTAGATCCATTGCCATGTTTATCATATATATACTTTACCTCAAATGTTGCATTTATACCTACACTGATTCTTAAATGAACAACCAATGTAACTCACCTTTTTACTCTTAAGCAAAATACACCACCTTGTGTCCAAAATCCTTGGAGTACACTTACAATGTCGATTCCTGTCAACCCACCTGCCGGTCTCTGAGTGAGCCTGATGTCACATGCAACATCAAGTTTATCCCAGTTGATGGCTGCACCTGCATAAATGGAACCTACATGGATGAAAGTGGCAAATGTGTGCCTACTTCTAGCTGTCCCTGTTACTACAAAGGAACACCTCTGTCTACTGGGGAAGTTATTCATGACAACGGTGTTGTCTGGTAAGAGATTTTAAACAAAAGAATGAGATCAGATATAGGCAGTAGTGAAACTATACATTACATTATCTATTCAAATCAAATGCATTTCTGTCCCTAAAAGTTTCAATTAAAAAAATAAAATCACAGATCCTTAAAAACTGCTAGGGCTATTCATGTTTGGAAGACTGTACTTAAGACTGCTACAGGAAATAACAAACCATGCTGTGGTGGGTTATTCCTGCCTACCAGCCAAACTCCTACCCAGTCAGTCACTCACTCACTCGCTTCCCACCACACTTTTCTTATCCATGACTGTAAGTGACTTGTTCCATGGTGAAAGATGCTTGAGAATCCCCTTACAGATTATTCCCATTATGAATGGAATCTGAACTATTCTGAAGGATAGCTCTTAACAAGGCAAATGGAAAGAGCAAGCCTGTCTTTCTATGGAATATACTTATATTTTGGTCTGCTCTAATATAAAATATCTTTGAATAGTAGAAACCATTCTGATAAAGGACACATTTTCTCCGCTTTATCACACAGTAACTTTTCATTTCAAATTCATTAGGAAACAAGTGGAAACTTAACAAGGAAAAGCAAAAATATATGCATTTTATTTTATTTATTTTTAATAGCACTTGCACCTATGGAAAGCTGAGCTGTATTGGTGAGAAACCTGAACCAGGTAACATATCACTTAAGACTTCTTTTAATTCTCCCTTTTCAACTTCACCCTTTCCAGTTCTCCCTTTTTTGTCATAATGATGCAAACTGTACAAATCTGAAATCAATCAAGAAAATGAACTGTTGACTTCAATAATATAGAGGATATTCTCAAAATGCCTGTCAGATACCTGAAACAAGTTTGACCCCTTGGGTACCCAGTGGAAAAGAATACTCAGTCGCTTTACTGAATGTGCAACCCATCCATATTTAAAATAAAATAATAAAATAAAATAAAATAAAATAAAATAAAATAAAATAAAATAAAGCTTCCCCACCCAATACAAAGTAAACCAACATCTTTGTTTTCTTGTGGTTTTTGGTTTCTTTTGGGGTTTCTTTTGGCTGGTACTTACCTACTTTTCTGAAAACAAGTGTTTCACAAACTAAGCATTCATTTCGATGAGTAGTCCAAGCATAAGCACAAAACCAGATGAGTGTGACTTCAAAACAACATTCAGTTTCTCTTTCTGGTCAAATACATTATTTTAAGATACATGTATCTCAAAGGAGTCCTTATTTTTTTCTTCAGTCTGCATTAGAGAACTATGAAGATATAAATACATGGTTGATCTCACATTTCTCATGGTTTTTGTATCTTTCAGCCTGCATACCTCCCATGGTCTATATTGACTGTGGCAACGTCACTGCAGATGTGGTAGGAGCAGGATGCCAGAAGAGCTGTCAGACTCTAGACATGGAGTGTGTAAGTATAGACTCTTTGTACATGGTTAAAAGCATATTAAACTAGATTTCTTCTACAATTACCAGCTACAGCAAGAGTCTTCCAACAGGAAATGTTTCAAGTCATGTTTTCTATATGGTCCTTACAGTACAAAACACACTGTGTCTCTGGCTGTGTATGTCCTCATAATCAAGTGTTAGATGGCAAAGGTGGCTGTATAGCTCCAGAGGACTGTCCATGTGTTCATAATGGGAATTCCTACACTCCAGGCGAATCAATCAGAGTTGGCTGTAACAACTGGTAAGAGCATACTGAAAAATAATTTTTTTAAGCATCTGAGAATAGTTTAAACTGTAGGTGAATTACAACATTTCACTCTAGCAGTATCAAGATCTTCTTGATATCAAGAAGGAATCCTGCATAAGATGATCCACCTAGTACCTAAAAAGCAAGCTCTGTTTTTCACAATGGCACACAGCACGTAAGTTCCAAGTGGTCAGAAGAACAGTATGGTTTGGATGTTGTCATATTCATTCAAGTCAAGAAAGCTCTTTTCCTCACAGGCAATCTTTACATTTCAATACATGCCACAATATTTAAAGTATTTTCTAACCCAAATTATTCATGACATCATGAAGTAACGCAGCCTTTGCATAAATCCCAAAGGCTTTCGAGCTGTGTTGCATTTCTGAGAATGAGCAAACCTTATTTTTTCATTATGGGCTTAACGCATTTTAAAATGAGATTGATGCACTTGCAGGAATGTACATAAAAACAATACTTTATCTGTGTCTGGGTTTTACATTTGGAGTGCCTTTTGTCTTATGTAGCACATGTAGAAACAGAAAATGGCACTGCTCAGAGGAACCTTGCCTGGAAACCTGTTCTGTTTATGGAGATGGGCATTACACCACCTTTGATGGCAAACGCTTTGACTTTGAAGGAGACTGTGAATATGTTCTGGTCCAGGTAACAGAGTCCTCCCCAGATTTTTGCACCATCAAAGTACCTTGCGTTTTACATATGACCATGTAGCATAGTTAACACTGAATATAATTCCTCTGTTTCAGAACTATTGTGGTCAACAAGGTGTGAATCAGGGAACCTTCAGAGTCATCACTGAGAACATTCCATGTGGTACTACTGGAACCACCTGCTCCAAGTCTATTAAAGTTTTCCTGGGGGTAAGTATCTTCTTTAATAAGTTGTATACCAGACCCAATGAGACAGAAGGATAGAACAAGCTGTCCCAGACAGACTGCACCATAGAAGTGTCCTTCAAGACAGTGAAAATGTTACTACACTTCCTTGCTCACTGCTAACAGTTCTGCTTTCTGCTAGAGACAGCGAAGGAGGGAATTCTATAGAAGAATCACTTAATGTGAGGTTGTTGAATAGAAGAATTTTGATTATAATAGAATTATTATTTCAAGAACAGTTACTGGCAATATATAAACATATATAACCTAATAGGTGACTTTTTTAATTGGCCTCTATCTTTTCCTGTTTTAGAACTATGAGCTGATACTCAGTGATGGACACTCTGATGTTATCCAGAGGACACCTGGAGGAAAAATGCCATTCCAAATCCGTTCCATGGGCATCTACCTGGTGGTTGACACTACTGTTGGTTTGATACTCATGTGGGACAGAAAAACCAGTATATTCATCAAACTTAGTCCCAGCTTTGAGGTACATTTTAAAATCCAAAACCTGGATAAAATTAATTCTGGAACATATTCATGTTCTCTCTCGAAGAAAAAAAATGGAAATTTAGGCTGTAACTGGAAGAATAAAAGAGCAGAAATTGCATATTACTGTCCCTGTAGTGTTGACTTAGATTGTGTACTACACATTTTCCTTTAATTACATTATTCAGCAATGGCATAACAGCAATTATAAAAGTAGCTGTCTTCATGTAAAGCCTTCACTGAAGAGGCATATTCAGGATTAGATAAAAATAGTTACCTCAGTGCTAAGAACAAAAACCATAAGTCTGCTTCCTATTCTTATCCTTCCTAACAAGAAGTTAGAAACATCTCTTCATAAAAGATACTTCAATACAATGTCCGACAGTGCTACTGAAAAGACCTAGACAAACTTAAGTGAGATTCATCCTGAGGTCTGTTACTTGTAAATACTGCACCTCACTGATCTTTATCCTTTTTGTTTATCCCCATGCAGGGACACGTCTGTGGACTTTGCGGAAACTATGATGGCAATGGAAATAATGACTTCACTACTCGCAGTCAGTCTGTAGTAGGAAATGTGCTGGAGTTTGCCAACAGCTGGAAAGTGTCTTCTAGTTGCCCAAATGCCAATCGTACCAACGATCCATGCACTGCAAACCCATACAGGAAAGCCTGGGCACAGAAGCAATGCAGTATCATTACCAGCGAAGTGTTTGCGAAGTGTCACTCACAGGTATGAACAAAACTTGAGTCTTAAATACTCTTGAGCAAGAATTTACATTAATTTTTATGTGGGATAGCTGAGAAATACATTAAAATATACTCTATCATGCTTGACAACTTGTCTTGAATTAGTACGTTAAAGAAATTGATTGGTTTTTTTAATGGAAGGGACAATCACAGATAAATCTCAGGATATGTTTACTTTCAAATGGCATCATTTTTTAGCACCATATATATCAGCCACCTGATATATATGACTGTGTGCTAGTTTGTAGAAGTGCAACAGTATTATTTCTGCAAATGTATCTTCAACATCAAATAGCTCTATTCATTAAGACATGTTAGTAACAGCTTTATTCGATTTTCCTCTTACTTTTCCAAAACATTCTCATGGTTTCTTCCATTCCTATCTTTCTCACACATACAGAGTCATTAGTTTCAGATATTTTATTCACCTTTTTTAGAGCAGTGAATGCCTTTTCAAAGAGGACAAGTGCATGAAAACTCAAATGCTTTCTCCAACAGGTTGAACCAAATGAATATTATGAAGCATGTGTAGATGATGCTTGTGCCTGTGACACTGGAGGAGACTGTGAATGTTTCTGTACAGCAGTAGCTGCCTATGCTCAAGCATGCAATGAGCTGGACATCTGCATTTCATGGAGAACCCCATCCATTTGTCGTGAGTTTCACCCTATTACTTTTTGATGGGGTCTAGAGGGAAAGAAAACAGAGAAGGAAAAAAGAAATACAAGTAGAATAAAGAAAGAAAGAAGGATAAAATTGTATTTGTAAGAGGCACTACTATATTCTAAAAAAGCAGGAAAAAAAACCCCACAAAGGACATTGGGTAAATCACTGGAAGCTAATTTATTTTCTTAAAATGAAACCATTGATAGTAACTTTACCAGTGGTGTGACTAGTGTCTGATTTACTTGTCAATCATGATAAACAACTGGTGAACTATAATATTATACTACACTTCCACCTGTCTACATGAGGCTTAGTGTAAATCACTATTAGTGCATACTAGCTGATATCAATGATTCAAACAATTGATTTTTCAGGATTAATGTGTAACTGTTCTATGCTTTGTAACTACTGGTGTCAAAAGGTGGTTCGAAGTAAGGCAATATACTGTTCACCACCTATGTGATTATGTTGATCACATGGGATTTTTACCCAGCAAAACAAAAATACTGTAGACCAAAAAGATCAAAGTTCTTCTGTCATTTCTCCTTCCTCTAGCTCTGTTCTGCGATTACTACAATCCACAAGGAGAATGTGAGTGGCACTACAAGCCATGTGGAGCCCCTTGTATGAAAACCTGCAATAACCCAAGCGGGAATTGCCTTCATGAGTTGAGAGGCTTGGAAGGTAAACATAATTATGCATATCTCATCCTACTTAAAAGAAGCTAAAATGTAATCTGATTAATAAAATTTATGTTACTCAGTATATGACATGTTTATATTAGAAATTATAAGAAGAGATATTCTAATTAGTATCTTACTGCCTAATGGATCATGAACTTGTTTGGAGTGAAAAAGAGGACATAATACTCCAAAGCTTTATGTGCAATGAAAGGAATGGCAGTAACAAAGTCTGAAATCCCATTACCATATGGAATAATTCGGGAAAAGCAGATACAAGCAAAGTATAGAGTTACTTCTACTTGTGAAAGGTCTAGTGTCAACGTAAGCCTCATTTTTTTTATTGCAGGCTGCTATCCACACTGTCCAAAGAATAAGCCCTATTTTGATGAAGAAACCATGACCTGTGTTTCTAATTGTGGTTGTTACGAAAATGGAAAAAATTACAAACCAGGAATGCAGATGCCTTCAAAGCAGAACTGTCATTTATGGTAGGATTAGTGAAGCTTTTAAACACTTAGTTGAAAGTTTCAGAGCATAATTTATCCTGCACTTTTTTGTTTACCAACAGGAACTAGGTCAGTCATAGGGTGCTGAATAACGTCTAATTTTCTTTTGTTTAATTGATGACATGCTGAAATAAAATTAATTTACTAATTATTCTGTATTCTTATTAAAGTACTTTTAAATTAGTATTATAATTATTAAATTAACTTAAACCAAATTTAAATAATAATAGTTATGGCAACAGTCTGAACATTTTTATTAAAATATCCCTAAAATCATTATGTGAAATTATTTAGAAGGCAACTAATCTTTATGATTTTGAACTTATTTCTGTTATTGCACTGGTACTTGCATGTTAGTAACAGTCAGGAAGTATTCCCACACATTCTGTCAGAATTGGTGACATGCTGGGACAAATGCTGCTAAGCCTTCTATCAAATAACACAAAGTTAGCAGAACCAGTCAACACCTGTTCTAAAGACACCTTTAAAATAGCTACACCTGAATACTGTAAGCAGTCTAGTCAGAATAACAAAGAGCTTAGCATGAAGCCTATCTGAGCTAACCCAAATTTCGTGACATGTTTTGCAGTTCATAGACAGCTTTGTCTGCATTGTCAATATCATTAACAGCACTAAACCTAACCTGATAAATACATATCCATATTTACTTAAGTTTATCCAGTGTACATATGCCCATAGTCACTATAAATATATATATAAATATATATTATTTATCTATATATAAATATAGATATAAATATATCAAGATTTAGTTATTAATAGATAAATTCCCCTGAAAAACAGAATGCATTCTTGCATCTTTTGGAAGTCACCAAGTAGACAGCCTCAACATCCATGAAAAAGAGGTCCTTTCTCAGACGATACATTTACTGGACATTGCTTTCCAAAAAATAAGTATACCTATCACGGAGATAAAAACATTTCAAATCACCCCTCCCAACATCTTCACCCACCCCTTGAAAGCACCAATAAGGATACTGCATTTTTAGTATGCTGCATGAAAAAGTTGCCTTTCTTGCCAGAAAACTAAGTAATCCTACCTAACCTGAATTTGTACAGCAGGACTCAATACCTAACTCAGAGAAGATACAGTCTTTCTACATATAAATACAATGAATAACAAAGGATCAGTAGAAAAAATTTGAAACAATAAAATTATGTCATGAACCAATATATTTACATTCATCACCTCCCTTTTCTCTTTTCTAGTGAATGCACAAATCGTGGCAAAAAATGCAAGTACAATGAAGATGGTATGTTGACAAAGTTGATTTTATGTGAATAGGATGCATTTGAAGTACTCTGCTCTGTGTTTCAGATGCCAAGGAATAACACTGTCTTTTGATTTACAGAATGTGTCTGCTTTTATGAGGGACAGAAGTACAACTATAAAGATGTGATCTACAATACTACAGATGGCACAGGAGGGTGTATTGTCGCAACCTGTGGTCCCAATGGAACACTTCAAAGGACTGTCTATGAATGTCCAATCTCAACATCACCCACAACAGCAACATTTCACTTCAGCACTACACCACCTGCCACTACTTCCACAGGTACATCCTTTATAGCCCATGAGAATACATTCTATTAATAGTGAGTAAAATACAGCTACAAAACCATGCTCACACTCACAACATAAATTAATTAGTACAACTGCAAAATAAATACCATTAAGTCTCATTTGTTATTAGCATTTGGTTTCAGTCAGTATTTTGTAACCAAATTAATAGAGGGAAATAAACTTAGAAAATAAAACCACTTCTGAAACAGCACAATGGAAACACTGCACACTGGCTTCATACTATAATTTTGCTTATCTTCATAGTGAACAATAAAAAGACATTACCTGTAACTGTAACTATTTCCATACCTGGAATAATTGTTACTGAATGAGTAATTAATTATTTTTTCTATTAAATTATGGAATTACTACTTTCCATAAAATTCCTGGTGGGGTTTATGGTATTTATAATTACAGTACTAACTGGATTGCACGGATATTGGCATTGAGATACTGAAATTTTTATATTTAGAATTACTGTTCAACATTTTTCAGGTTGGTAATCTCTAATTACTACGGGCATACGTTGTTTAAGTAAATAAGTATTCAGTATACAATTTAGAACTAGAAGTTTTGAGAGTATTCAGAAACTATCAGCACTACTGAAACTCATTAGCCATTTTACAGCCATTTCACAGCCATTTCACAATGAGAATTCACCTGCAAAAGCTTATGGACTTCTCTCCGAACCAATAAATGGTTTCTTAAGATAATAATGCTTCATTAGACATTTGTTCCTTCAAATGGAGGAGCAAAGACAATGCACCATATTGCATGAGGAGTCACCTTATTTGGAAGAAAAAAGTACCTATTAATCTTGATGCGTAGAATAAATGTTATTCTTTCTGCTGGACTTGAATGGGGCTTTGACATTCTAGAGAGCGAACAAAGCAATTACGCTGAATCAAACGGAAAAGAAAAAAAAGTTAGATTTTTATTTTTTAACCCAATGTAAATAAATTGCGCATGGGAGTTACTTCAACATGATTTGTAAAAGATAATTAGCAATCTCTTAGGAAGTGACAGTTCCAAGCACATCAATACATTAAATCGCTGGCTGATGGATTTTCTGTTTGATTTCATAAAAAATTATAAGTACACTAACTTGATACGCTACAGGTTCACAATGCAAGCAAATTACCTGAAGAAAATTTTCAGCCTATTTCACATAATGAAAAAGAGACTATCTGTGGAATTTCAAGTTTTGAAGTCTCTTCTTTATCTCTTTCACAGTGTCTCCAACTACATCAGTATGCGTTCATGAAGTCTGTGATTGGTCAGAATGGTATGATGGGAGTCTGCAAACCCCTGGCTATGATGGTGGAGATTTTGAAACATTTGATGATTTGAGAGCTAAAGGTTATGAAGTTTGTAAGAATCCAAGGGCTGTTCAATGTAGAGCAGAGAAATTCCCCAATATACCACTGAAAGACCTTGGCCAAAAAGTAGAATGCAGTACAACAGCAGGGCTTATATGTTACAACAAAGATCAAATTTCAACAATGTGTGACAATTATGAAATGAGAATCTTGTGCTGTCAATTTGTACCCTGCTCTTCCACAACACATTTCAGCATGTCAACACCAATCACACCACCAGCTAAGAGAACAGAAACATCAAGTCCATATGAAGAAACTACGTCATTTTCAACCACTCTATCACCAGTTACTCTAACTTCTGAAAGCACGACATTTGCACCTTCAGCCACTAGAGAAACAGCCACACACACAAGTGAAATAACACCCATCACCACTTCTCCCTCAGCAACTCCTTGTATTAAAGAAGAATGCTACTGGTCAATGTGGTATGATGTCAGTTATCCAGGGTCTGGATATGAAGATGGAGATTTTGACACAATTGAGAACATTGAAAAGAAGGGTTACAAAGTCTGTGAAAACAGAAAGGAAGTTGAATGCAGAGCAGTAAGGTTCCCTAATACACCATATCCCCTGCTGGAACAACACATAACATGCAGCACAAAAGAAGGGTTGACATGCTACAATAAAGACCAACTACCACCCATCTGCTATAATTATAAACTAAGATTTAAATGCTGTAAAAATATGACAGTACCGTGTCAGCAAACTACTGCACCCCAAAGAACTACAGAGACGTCAGAAACTAAATCAATTTTTTCAACACCTCTAATTACAACATCCACAGAAGCATCAACAACACCATATTTACAAACAAAACATAAGGCAACACCATCAACAGGTCCACCAGAAACAGGATATATTCATACAAGAATCACGTCACAACCAACAACACAATCTCAAAGAGAGACACAGACCACAACAGAATCAAAGCCCACATACCCCTCCTCAGCCACACAGCCCACCTCCTCAGAACTCGTATCGCAAACCTACACCAGCACCACCAGCGCCACACCGACACCTACCATTTACTACCCCAGCGTGACCTCCTCCACCACCTCGTCCACTACCGCCTGTGAGCCCGAGGTCTGCTCCTGGAGCGAATGGTTCGACGTCGACTTCCCCTCCTCCGGGCCCAACCAGGGAGACTTCGAAACCTATCAGCGCATCCGCGCCGCCGGGAAGGAAGTCTGTCAACGCCCAAGGGATATCGAGTGCCGGGCGGAGGACTACCCCGAGGTCTCCATCCAGCAGGTCGGACAGGTCGTGCAGTGCGACGTCCACTTTGGCCTGGTGTGCAAGAACGAAGACCAGACCGGCAAGTCTAAGGTGTGCCTCAACTACAGGATCCGCGTCCTCTGCTGCACCCCTAACTACAACTGCCCAAGCAGCACCTCCTTCCCAAGCGCCAGCCCTATCAGCACCGTCACCCGCACTTCACCAACATCCCCCAGCGTCACGACCTCCACCTCCACGTACCCCTCCTCAGCCACGCAGCCCACCTCCTCAGAACTCGTATCGCAAACCTACACCAGCACCACCAGCGCCACACCGACACCTACCATTTACTA
>WYDI02003436.1:43174-57231 GCA_009867235.2 Psittacus erithacus
AGGTCGGACAGGTCGTGCAGTGCGACGTCCACTTTGGCCTGGTGTGCAAGAACGAAGACCAGACCGGCAAGTCTAAGATGTGCCTCAACTACAGGATCCGCGTCCTCTGCTGCACCCCTAACTACAACTGCCCAAGCAGCACCTCCTTCCCAACCACCAGTCTCACTACTAGTAGTGCCACATCTGAATCTTGTTGTACCAGCACTTCTTCTGCCCCTATATCAACACCATGTTTCTGTAAAATTGGCAGTGCTATTTTTTCACCTGGTTAGTTCAGAATTTTTTATCAGTCAATGTATATATTATTCAATTACTTGAGGTTTTATTCAGTTACTAGTTAATTTTTAATTTTAATATATTCAGAAATTTCACTTATAAATTTTTTATTGTAATCTTCACTTTTGGTACTTTTTTTAATCTTTGTTTTTTTCGTTGTCTCTTACTGCATTTGCTTGTTTTTTGTTCAGGTGAAGTGATTTACAACCGCATGGATAGTGACGGATGTAGATTTTATGCCATCTGTAGTCCAACATGTACTGTTGAACGACATGCTGTAGATTGTAATGTTACTACTCCTGAAGTCACTGCTTCTCCTGAATGGTTTACCATAACAACAACAAGTCCTCTGCCTACAACTTCTGGAAGACTTCCTGGTTGTGTTTCTGCTACTTACCCTCCCCTTCAAGTATGTAATTTCTGTGTTATGTTATGATTGCTGAGTTAAAATCAATGTTAAGTTGATATTAGAAACACACAGTTTGTAGTCTTTAAGTCTTAAATATGCAGGTTGCCAGTATAAGTATTTCTTGTTGTGAGCAATATAAATGACAAAAAATTTTATGTGCCTTCTTCATAATTCTTTTTCACACTGAGAAAGCAAGCTACAATTATCTTTTATAGTTACTTTTGTAGTAGTACAACACTTTCTGATGCACTGTGTTGCATAAATGAGAAGCCTTCTTTCTGAAATAATGGAGTTTTCTTGTACACTTTGTTTCTTCACTAAATAGGATAATGTAAGCTACTGTGGATGCTTGTATTAGATTCTCTTCTGCCTTCTTACCTCTATTTCTGTACATTTTTTTTTTTTTATAGCAATGGTCTGTGCTGGTACTGAAATACAATTACATAGCCAATATCAGTTAACATAAGGGACATCAATTCTCTGAACTTACGACTTATCCCCCTGGACTTCAGAAGAGGTCCCCATGTGGAATTAATGTTCCCCACCTTCTTTAGTATTAAAATAAATAAATTGTGAAGGGTATTGACAAACTTGTACTACCAGTGAATATTTTAATTTTAGTCTCTCCTTCAGATTTTGAAACCAGCCCACATTCTGATCCTCTGTATCATTTTCATAATTATGAATACCTCTGGTCAACATTACAAATCATTAGTACCACAAATTAAAGATAAGTAACACATATTATCTTCCTTTCCAACACCACCATTACTGGAAAAAATATACCATTAAATTAAAAATATGAGTAGAGTTCATATACGTTTACAAATTTCTAACATCAATTTTTGGTCATTTTGCAGCCTGGACAAAGATATAAATTATCCAACTGTACAGAACTCATCTGTAAGGGAGACAACAAGGTAGAAGTAATTCCAACGCACTGCCCACCTGTAAAGGAAATTACCTGTGCAAACAAATATCCAGCAATACTGGTACCTGATGAAAATGGCTGCTGTTATCACTATGAATGTCAATGTAAGCACCAGTAGATAAAGGAAAAAAATCTGTTTCGAAAAAAGCAAACAGATTATATGGGCATTTTGTTTTCTCAGGGTTCCTCTTAAATTGTAGTATATTCAGTTCAGTTTCTAAATTCTTTCTTCTACATTAATTTTCACGTTAATCTTCTAAATATTTTCTCTCTACTAGGCGTATGCAGTGGATGGGGTGATCCTCATTATATTACTTTTGATGGAACCTACTATACATTCCTTGAAAACTGCACTTACGTCCTGGTGAAACAAATTGTGCCTAAATATGACAACTTCCGTGTTTACATTGACAATTATTACTGCGATTCAGAAGATGGACTTTCCTGCCCTAAATCCATTATTATTTTCTATAAATCTGCAGAAGTGCTGCTGACCCGTAAACTCATGAATGGTGTGATGACCAATGTGGTAAAATATACACTTTTTAATTTCTCTATTTTTTGCAAAAATGAAATAAGGTCCACAGGCCTTGCTGATTCTAATTTGAAATACAGTCTGTTAGAATACTTTATCATGGAGGTGATGAGGGTAGAGAGTATCATAGAACAGTTTGGGTTGAAGGGACCTTAAAGATCATTTAATTCCAACTCCTTTGCCATGGGGAAGGACACCTTTCACCAGACTCAGTTGCTCAAAGCCCCTTGAACACTGCCAGGTATGGGGCATCCACAGCTTCTCTGGGCAACCTGTTCCAGTGTCTCACCATCCTCACAGTGAAGAATTTTTTCCTAATATCTAATCTAAATCTACCCTCTGTCAGCTTAATACCATTTCTGTTTGTCCTGACACTACATGCCCTTGTAAAAGTCCCTCTCCAGATTTTTTTGTAGGTATCACTAAGAAAAAAAAATTCCTAAGGAAAAAATATCAGAAACAACTTAGTACTACGCAGATATGAATTTATTATGTGCATGTACATGGACACATAAGTAACACTAGGAAACAGGCTAATACAGCTCACAGAGAAGTCAGAAAGAATGCTTACACTGGTGCCTGATTTGTGTTTAATGAAAACCAGTATATTGTGACATGGACTTATGTAAAAAAACATATTATTAAGAAACATGAATGCAAATCACAAGTGTGATTTTCCTTTCATGATGGGTTTGTGTCCCTTATCAGTGGGATGACTAGGGACTGTTTCCTCTGTATAGGGAACTTCAGGCATCAAACGGAGCCATGACATGATTCCCCCTCCAATTCCCGTCAGAGAAGCAAAGTGTAGCTGAAGAAAACGGGTGACTGGGAGTGTCACTTCACCTTCATGATTCTAAAATAGTGCTGACAAGCCACTGAAAATGAAAAGTCAGTCTCACTCCTATACTGGAGAATTTACTAATCAATTAGAGAATACAAAGAGGTGGAAGGGAAAGTCTGTCTCAGTATGCACTCTTCCTCTACAAAGCCATGCCACACACTCCTTACCTACAGTCAGGAAGGCATGCTGAAACAATTAGTTCAGTGATTCCTTGTGAAAGAAAAAAGTAACTGGCAATTTTAACTCTTACTTTATCCCAACTCAATGAGAAAAAAGTTGCAGAATAACTCCTGACAAAAAGTTATCAGGCAAATATATCCACATCCATGAGCTCATATAAGATACAGGCTGCAAATGGAACAGCTTAGATTAACAAATAAATATACCTACTACATAAAACTGGCACCAGGGACGTATTACTTAATTTTTAATTCAGACAACTTTTCCAGTGCCTAACAACATGTAGTATAGGGACAGTGTGATTCTTCAGCAAAGTTATTACATAATAATGGCAGAAATATTTATGCAGTTAAAGAAAACTACCACTCATTTTCATATGAAAAATGTTTATAGTATACAAAATTATGAGAGATACAAAGAAAGCACTTGGATTTACAATGCTGTGCATTAGCACACAATCTACACAAACACAGTACATAGAGGCCACTTAGATTATTACCATACTCTAGCTATGTAACAATACAAGCTGAGACATCAATGCATCTATATGCTATTATTGTGATGGTAATGAGCACTGGATATGATGAACAACAATATGGAGTTATGTATGAAAATGAAGATTAGAAAATACATTACTTAAAACAATCGGGCAGAAGCAGTGCTTACTCTGAAGTTGTGGTTTGTTTTTTTTAACCCTGCATTCAGATGTACTTCAACCACAAGATTGTCAAACCAGGCTTCAAAAAAGATGGCATTTCTTTCTCAACACTTGGCATCAACATGATTGTTGAAATACCAGATATTGGTGCAACCATCACCTTTAGTGGGCTGATTTTCTCTGTGAAACTCCCATACAGCAAATTTGGCAACAACACCGAAGGACAGTGTGGTAAGACAGATGCACTAACTTGAGGTGGAACTCTTTCTCCACCCTACCATGGTTATTCTCACCCACTCTGGCTATGCAGTCTCATGATCGGTAGAAGTACAGAAGCATGGCAGTAAAATGGAAATAAAAAGTCTTACACTTCTGTAGGATCAAAAGTTCAATATTTCAGCAACCTGTTTTCTTTTTCTTTGGGGATTGGGTTTTAGGTTTGTTTGGTTTTCCCTAACCTAAATTAAAGTTCATATAACTGTAAAGAAAGCAATCCCTACAAAGCAAGGCACTTTATACACTTCATGAACCCATCACTTCTAAACGTGGTATCAGCACAATAATGCACTGTGCATGTCTGATGTTGTTTATGAGACTTACATAGCTTGTGTCTTACAGGAACATGTACAAATAATAAAGCAGATGAATGTCGCTTACCAAATGGTAAGATCATTTCTTCCTGTCCCCAAATGGCTCATCACTGGATTGTTGATAACAACAAGTCATGCCATGGAGTACCAATACCACCGGTTGTAACTACACCTCCACCAAAGCCTCACTGTGGAACGCCTTCCCTTTGCAACCTTATCTGGAGCAAGTAAGAAAAAATCTGAACGAATTCACTCTTTCTAGATAAAATTCAGTATCTTACAGGAAGAGTAAGAGCTATAGCCCTAGTATGTGAAAAAAAGCTGAAAATGTCAGCTTAATGACAGGACATATATAGTAAAAGGCCTTTGCAAAGAAACTCCTTTAATGACTTCCATGACAAAGAAAACTGAGCAAGGAGAGGTAAAGTCAGAAAATCAGGGATGCAGCAAGGACTAAATCCATACTTCCTGGGTTGCAACCACGCAGATTTATGCTATCTTCCTTCCTTCCTCTCTCCCTGCTCTCCAGGTTATGTTCTCTCACTCTAGTTATACTACTAAATAAAGACTGAACACTAAATTTGAAGCGGGCCTTCAGTACAATCCATGAAGAATCTGGTTACCATGCAAGTTAACAGAGCAGACAGAAATATCCCAGCCAAAAAGCTTCCTTCATTATTTGTACATTTAATGTAAAACATGGAGCCCCAAAAGCACAAAGGGTTGCTTCCCACCCTATTTCTTAAGCAAGTTCTGAAGAAAGCTTTTTCTTTAGCTGGGTCACTTATATAGGTCCTTTTACAGATGCTTGCTGTAGTGTCTAAGTTTCAAGCTATTGTTAGATTTTTCTCTCAGCTACTTTTGTCATCCCTTTTTCCTCAATATGATGCAGTTGCATTTTCATGAAATTTCTCATGTCAGGCTGATTAAAAGGTCCATACACATACAGAAACACTACGACCATTAGACTCTTTAGGAAAAAACCAAGAAATAGAGCTTCAAATTTCCAAACCTTTCATGTCCTGAATCTATCTCCCAGATTATTGGCCATTCTTAGGGTCTTGTTTCTTGCAATACCTTCCTTCTTGAAACAGAAAGTTGTGTGCCATTACATCTGGAAAGTGCTCTCTGACAGCAGATTTTATATATATTTTATATAAGGGGGTTGGTCTCTTTTCTGTCTGCAGGATTTTTGCAGAATGTCATGCTGTAATACCACCAGAACCATTTTTCAAAGGCTGTGTTTTTGATGGATGTCGTATAGCTGATGAATCCATGCAGTGCTCCAGTCTGGAGATATATGCTACAGAGTGTGCTGCTAGAGGTGTCTGCATTGACTGGAGAGGAAAGACCAACAACACATGCCGTAAGTACTGCAGAACTCAAAAAATGTGTGTATGTGTGAGAAATGGCAGTACTTAGTGTTTTATTCAGTAAACACATCTTACACCTAACACTTGACTACTCCCTAAAAAAATACAGCGACATGCTTACTCACAGAAGCTGCATATGAAGAAGGCAAAGCTGTAATCATTTTTGCTTCAAAAATGCATGCACCATCAATTTTTGATCCTTTTTCTTCTTTTTCCATACAGCATACAACTGTCCATCAAGCTTGGTATACAAGCCATGTGGACCCATTAATCCTGCTACCTGTGATCCAAGGTATGGAAAGACAAAAAAATTGTTTAAGGTTGTTCTGGACATTTTTTTCCCCTATTTTTATTTATCTACTTTCCTTAGAAAATCTAGTTACTTCATAATGAAATGTCTTGTGACTTTGGATATCTTTTCCAAGATTTAAAAATATGTTAGCTCTATGAATATGCACTTCCTGTTGAACTGCAGAAAATGTAAATTTTTTGCCTCCCTTTTATCTGACATTTTAACCTTTTACATGTGCTGCTCTCTCTCCTGCTTCAGTGCAAAAATGTTGTACTCAAATATACACATTCCTCACATTCTAGCTTTGTTGAGCTTCCTGGCTATGGAGTAACTGAAGGATGTTTCTGTCCTGAAGGAAAGACACTCATGAGGGAAGATAGCAACACCTGTGTCTCTGAATGCTGTAAGTAATCTGTAGCTACTCTGGGGAATAGAGATCCAGACTGATAGCCAGGAGGTCTGTGTTCTGCTGCCATCTTCTACATGGTCAGATCATGGGTCAATCAACTATTTGAAGCTCCTTTAGCCTCCTCATCTGAAAACTGAATGATAATCAATATTATCCTTTTTTTTATCTTCCTTCTTTACAGGATACCCACCAAGATGGTAGAATTCTACATTTCAGAAGAACAAGTCTGCATATTCATTTTCTTGTTAGTTTTATCTTCACAGTATTTCTATTTGAAACTGCACAAATTTACTTTTTTATGACAGCTTTCAGAGGTATAAATCTTCATTCCCTCTTTTTTTTTTTTTTTTTTTCAGCTTGCAGGGAACCAAATGGAGTATCCAGATGGGTAAGTATCACAATCAATGTGGTTTATAAAGCACAGACAAATAAAGCAAGAGGATATTTAGCATTTCATGAAGCTTTGCTTAGGCTGGGGGAGACTTTAGGGTTTGATCAAATGTTCATTCCCATTTAGTCTTAAAAATAACTGTGAGCGTGTCGTGGTTTAAACCCAGCTGGCAGCTAAATACCACACAGCCACTTGCTCACACCCCTGTTGATGGTGATGTGTGATGCTCACTCACTCCTGGGATGGGGAGGAAAATCAAAAGAATGTAAACCCCATGGGTTGAGATAAGAACAGTTTAATAACTAAAGTACAATATAATACTACTACTACTAATAATAATAATGATAAGGGAAATCAGAAACGGAGAGAATATAAAACTAAAAGGAGAAAGGCAAAGAATAAACTTAAGCAATGCACAATACAATTGCTCACCACCTGCTGACCAATATGCAGCCTGACTTGAACAGGGATCTGCCCTTACTAGTATCTCGCCCAGTTTATATCCTGGGCATGACATGCTGTGGTACAGAATACTGCTGTGGCTAGTTTGGCTCAGACAATCTGTCTCTGCTCCCTCCTGGCTTTTCATGCCCCTTCTCACTGGCAGAGCACAAGAGACGGAAAATTCTTTGATCAGGGTAAGTGCTACTTAGCAACAACTAAAACATGGGTGTGTTATCAGCATTGCTCTCAAGCCTAAAGCCAAAACACAGCACTGCACCAGCTACTTGGAAGAAAATTAACTCTATCCCAGCCAAAACCAGAACAGAGTGCCAGAGCAGAAACCACATTACTCCCTAAGAAAAACTAACAGTAAGTTAGGGGATATTCTTTCAATAATCATCACCTCACATAATTAAAAAATAAATAATTAAAAAAAAGAGTTAAAAAAAAAAAAGCTAGATGGTAGTAGTCGAACTTTGACATATGTGTTGCTTTTATTTCCACAAGTTTGGCCTCCTAGAGTTACTATGTATGAATGGATAGGTATATAGCAAAGTTTACCTGTTGCTTGATAATGTTGATAGTCTGTATTCTTAATTCCTCAGCTGCACAGAAGTTATAGAAATTTCTCTCTGTAGCCTAATGTGTAAATGAGTATGTCATATGATAATTTCCTATTCAAAAATGCATGCAAAGCTCAATCACTTCTTCTTTAGACCTTTTATGTCCCTCATACTAACACTACTAATAAATAGAAAGTGATAGATGTGTAAACATACTCAAAACCTTCAGTGGCCTCCAGTAATTCTCTCCTTAGCCTCAGTTTGAGGTTTTTTTATAAAATCTAAAAATACTAGAAACATGAAAAGGTTGATGTAATCAGGTATCACTGTATCCATGAATAAGTTAGCAAGAAGCAAAATTTTGGTTTGAATTTTTATATAACTTTTTCTTCCTTTTTTTTTTTTTTTGTTTTGTTTTGTTTTCTTTCCTTTTTTATATAGCCAGGAGAAAAATGGATGAAAGATTGTCAAGAATGCATGTGTGACAAATATACTCTTAAAGTGCACTGTAAAAACCACAAGTGTTCCCTGACACAGCAAGCATTTTGTGATGAACCAGGTTATATGCCTGTTCAGACACAGATACCAGAAGACCCATGCTGTACCAGGACTGAGTGCTGTAAGTGCTTAGTTCTTTATCATGGGGAATATATTTTTGGGGCATGGGAAATATAATTTTGGGCAACTACAGCAATAATTTCTCATTTTTTTAATACTGTCTATTGATTTCATAACACTTTTCTCCCTCGTCCCATTTGTAAGTACATTAAGTACCTTCATGCAGAGCATTTACTAGATGAAAAGATTATTCATAGTTAGACACAGAAAAGTAACTGGAAATCTATTATTCAACACTGGAAACTTTTAATGCTGCTACCACCTGAAAAAATATATTCAAAAACTATTTAAAGCATTTTCTGCTTCAAAGACCAGTATAAAAAAAAATATATATATATATATAAAAAGTCTTGAACATTTAAAAATTACTCAAGAAAGTTCCTTAATCTTTGAGAGTCATTAGATTTCCCAACTGATACAAATTTCTCTTTGGAAATACCTCTTCCTAGGAATCACCACTTTATCATTGTCAGACAATGCTTTGCTTTACAAATGTTATGCAAATGCCCATTCGATTTAAAATAGCTGGGCAAATATACTGACTTAGTCATTAAACTTGCTTGCGTAAACACACATTTGCTCCATAGGACAATTTCTGAAGTTCATGCAAAACAAAATTACTTTTGTTTAAAAATTCTGAGTTCATTATTTTCTATATTGTCTTATATTAAACAGACTGCAACACTAGCCTCTGCTCTGAGGTCACACACCAGTGCTTAGAGGGACAGGAAGTAATCACAGTAATGCAGCCTGGAAAATGCTGTCCCACCTTTGAATGTAGTAAGTACTACGCACCTTCTTCATGTGTTATTCACAGCTAGATGATTCTAAGTTTATGAATACAACATTGAAAAATATGCAAATTATCTGTGTTTCCATATTGGGCCAACAAAGCAGCAGGTTTTTCCCATACTTCTTATCCTAAAACTTACACCTCTATGACACCATCCTTCTTCCTTCTTTACAGGACATGGCTGTGTAGTCAATGAAACCTACTATGCAGTAAGTACACAGAGTAACTCACTACATGAACACATCTTCACACAGGTTCACAATACAATGTTTTTGAGACTCTTACCATGAACCGCATTTTGCAGAAAGGCCTGAGATAAAATATCATTAATAATTTAATCAAGGTCAGGATATCAACACCCTCCCTACAAGCAAAAGCCTTTTTTGCTCTGCTTTCTACACTAGCAGAATTTAATTCCATAACTGGTATTCCTAACAACAGAAACTCTGCTTAAATAAAATAACCAAATTGTACGTAAGGATAAGTTCAGCTTTGTATTGTCTGTGATGTACATACCCAAAGTATGTTTTTACTGACTAAAAATGACTGGTTTTCTAATTTCCCCCAGCCTGGAGCTGTCATTCCATCAGGCTCCTGTGAAGAATGCACCTGCTCTGAATCCTCTTACTCAAGCCCCCACCAGGCTATTGTCAAGTGCAAGCCAGTTATCTGTGACACATACTGCCCAGTGGTGAGTGGTCTTTTGCTGTCAGTAATTCCTACCCCACTCAGTTCAAATATCCACCAGTTAAGGTCAGTGTCCCCACTCTATGTCATTTCCTTTCTATTTCTTTCAAAACAGGGTTATAAGTATACAAAGAAACCTGGAGAGTGCTGTGGCACGTGCAAGGCAGTGGCTTGTATAGTGACTGTAGGAGACATTACACGCGTACTCCAGGTAACTACCCCTGGTTTAGTTCAATTTTGGTGAACTCTGGTAGTCTTTCACTCTTTCCTCTCCTTGTCTTTTAGTCACATTTATTTGCTGAACCTTTCCTCATGTTAGACAAATGCTTATTCAGGCAAAGAACAGACATTCTCACACAGCTTGAACAAGTACACTGAGCCATGTAACTCCAGTTCTAACTCAGACTTCTGGAAGCAACTGTGATATTTAACAATGGCTTTCAGAAATCAACACAGAAAAATATATAGATGAAAGCAATGGGCCTTTATTTGCCTTCATCTCTGAAAACACAGCATCCATTATGCTCAAAGGATAATTTTATGTGAGGAGAGAGTTTTCTGCTCCAGACAGTCAACCTCAAGATAGCTTAGAGATTTAGGACAGGAGGAGTCAGTGAAGTCAGCAGAAATTCTTCCATGTATCTGAATGAACATACCCATAAATTCTGACGACAAAACCACTGACACATAAGTTATTCTTTCCAAATGGGTCCACATATTTATCCTATTCACACAAAAACCATGTCCATACATATAAAAATGCATCCTTTTCACCTGGTTGATGAAAAAGAATCAGAGTAGTATATGACAAGTAGCTGTCGACTGAAATCCAAGGAAATTTTTTTGAATAATAAAAACTGCAGTAGGCAGCAATGATAAGACACTGGAAGAATTATTCACTAATTTTTAACTATTTCAGGTTGGAGAACTCTGGAACTCACCTGTTGATAACTGTACAACTTACACATGTGAAAAATATGATGACCAGTTCATTCAAGTTGTCTTACAGAAAAGCTGTCCTCCCTTTAACCCTGATGACTGTGATCCAGTAAGTTGTCTTCTACTAGTTCTCATGTTTGAAAAGGTCACAGTGATAGAAGCATCATGATGTCCAAGGAAAATACCTAGCAGATGCATCACACAGGATGTAGCTCTAATTTCAACCACTCTGAATCTGGTCCCCATCAAATTTCATTTCAGAAAAGCAAATTAAAATTACAATGGGCAATATATATCAATTCTTACCAAGGACTGGGTACAGCGTATTGTCTTGGATTCCTAAATCTGTCAGGTGACCTAGAAGCAACAATCTTATCAAAAAATCGTGAGATTTTTATTCCTAAATTTTTTAAGATTGTTAATTATTTCTTAGAGTTCATTTACTAAGAGTAAAGGTGAAGGAAAATAAACCCTTTCAGTTCACAACATCATTTGACTTAATACACCTCAAGGCAGATTAGAACCAGCCCCACACATCTGGGGAATCTGTTATTTCATTAATTACATTACCCTGTCTGACATAATCATCTGTATTATTTGGATCATTCAAAATATCCCACATGTGCTACAACTTGCATTTCTGAAATTCTACTACTCAACAGCCCAACTGTGACGACAGCAAAGCAGTTCTGGCTCCTCTCAAAATGTCAGCTTTCAAAGAACTCTTATTAATATTGAAGTAATTACATGCCCTTAATATTTAGCCTTGGTTGAAATTAGATTCCATGTCGCTACAAAAAGTTTTCTGGTGCCAGAGAAACTTGGGAACCAAGGAAAGTGTCTGCTTTAGTACATAGATATAAAACTTGAGCATCTTTTTCTGTTTTCCTACTCAAGGACGACATTAAACTATCTGATGATGGCTGCTGTAAAGAATGCCAAGTAAAACTAAAGAGTAAGTAATGACCCTTTTGTTAAAAGTATGTAAAGTTAATATGTGCCTTATTAGGTATATTAGCCCATCTTGCATGAAGAGGGGAACAGACCTAGTTTGGGACCACTGCCTCACACTGGGGAGAGAAAAGGAAAAAAAAAAAAGGGAATTCAGCATTCACTTTAGGGCCTTGAAAAACATGATTGTGGTGAACTACCCCGTCCCCCACTATCAAGTGTTAGCCTTTTCATTGGAACGAGAGGACTATAACTATTCTCCAACTTTCATAGACACAATCTCTTTAAGGAAGAAAGAAAAGCCAGTCCTGGGAGGTGTGTGTGCATTGGGCAGTTGCCATAGTGCTGCTCTTTATTTCTGCATCTTGCACCAAAGTTGCATAAGCAAAAGGGAATTTTTCATTCATTGATAATACAAGCAGCAAGTCATTAAGAACTGCACTGTGATCTTATTTCCTATTTTAGCTCCACCCACCTCAGTTTTCTGCTAAAAGCTGTCTGTCATACACAAATAACTATTTATATGCACATGTACTTTAACCTATTTTACCTTGGTTTGTGACAACCTTAGGTTGTATGAAGCACAATACTACTACGGTAATCAAATATCATGGATGTGTATCTCCGGCACCAGTTGAGATGACATACTGTGAAGGAAGCTGTGATGCTTACTCACGGTAAGTGGTATAAAAAGATAATTGTGGCCTCTTGCTTTCTACTCTTTACACTAGTTATATAAAGAAAACCACAGGTAGTATGTTCAACATCTACCCCGTCATCAGCTCTTTCCATTGTGCTAATAAGAATTTTTAACAGACTTGATGTTGTACTAGCTTAATTACCTCAAAACTTACAAAGTTTGAACAGCTTCTTCAGTGTCATAGTGAAGAGACCTGAGTTTTGATTTTCCCCATGTAAAAGTGAGGTTATTTGTTTCTCACTATTCCCTCACTTTGTACTACCTTACTGTGTAATCTGGATTAATTAATTTACTTTTTCTGGGCCTTAAGGAAGAGCTAAATCCATATATTTTTACAGTGAGGAGCAACTTGCATTTCACCACAATACTGTAAGAATGGTAATACTGAGCAATAGTTCCACATAACTTCTGGTTATATTTAATAATGGGTGGGAGGGGCAGTGGTATTTCTCACATAATTTCTGATTCTTTCTCTTTTGCTGGTTTTGCAACCAGATACTCTCCAGAGGCAAATATGCTGGAACACAAATGCTCATGCTGTCAAGAAATCAAGACCAGCCAAAGAAAAGTGACTCTGACGTGCAGTGATGGAACCTACCTTGATCACTCATACACCTATGTGGAAAAATGCAGCTGTGTGAGCGCTGAGTGCATTTCCCAAGTCAGCACCCAACAAGCAACTAACCAGATAAAGACCTCTCAGGAACAAGCAAATGTCTAAAATCAGAACTAGAGAAAAGTCATCAAACAAGGGTTGAATGTAAGACTAAAAAATAAAAACTGAAAAAACAAAAAAGTGTCAAAAGCAGCTACAGTTCTGGATGAACAGATGATATTTTCTGCATACAAACTCAATATGACTGTCTACATTATTTCAGTTTTCATTGCTAATTATATCTCCTGTTGTTTTTCATGTGTTTTCTTTTACACTTTGAGAGGTACAGCACAAGGTCATTTTGACATTTCCTGCTAGTTTGTTTGTCTTCTGAGAAGTGCTGTACTGTAAGACTGAAAGCTGGATTTACACTTGCACAAGTCTGTTACGAGAACAACTTTCTTTTCTCGCTTGAAGCTTGCCTGTGGTGGCATAACATGGACACTCGACAAAATCTAGTATGGCCATTAATGTAGGCTGACCTTTTTAATAACATTTTTGTTCCAGGTCATTGACACAAATCAAAAGCTGAAGTCCAGAAAACAAACAAATGCAAGGAAAACTGTACCTCTCTGTTTCTTTAGTTTTCTTTTTGCATTACAGAAAAATTAGACTGCAGAAAGCCATATCTTCTCAAAACTATAAACTTAAATATTTTGCAAAATTTATAATGGGCATATTTCCTTATATATCCTCATAAGAAAAAGAACTCTTATCATGAGAAGCTGCTGCACACTACGCTTTGTTTACATAACACCATCATCATGGTAACTGTATGAATATATGGAATTTTTTTGTTTGTGATTAACTGTTTACAGA